>JAHZNF010000759.1:0-11016 GCA_027744215.1 Troglopedetes dispersus
ATAATACGGAGCAAACTGCAATATACTGGCTTTTGTGTGAGGCAATGGAAGAAAATAGCAGGAGCAGCAGCGGTAGCTCCATTTTATTACTACTGTGGAGTGGAGGCTCTTTTGGCTAAACAGTAGATTTCCAATGGACGAAGAAGAGAGAGTAAACTGTTGTTCTCATAAATCGCTCTGTTGCAGCCATAAAGCATGCTGCCGCAGTAAAGCACACATATATACACACACATACAAAAAAATACCTCCACGAAGGTCCCGGAGTCACTCTGGTAATGCAGCCTTTAAATCTGAGTTGTACACACAGAGTTACACCAACAACAACAACAACGCACCCACCAACCACCGAGAAACGCTGCTCTGCCAACATTTTCTACATAAATTTCGCCCTTCGTTTCCCCATATATAACCTTCCTTCAGGAGCACAACTGCTATTTCCAGCTTGCGTTCTGTAGATATTTTTACATCTTACTTGGTAATCAAAAGGGCTTAATGGGTTATTATTGAGGTAGCTCTCCATAATTTGCTCTTGTTCACTCTTCTCAGTTGCGATCCAACCTTGGAATTCTTGGAATAAAAAATTCCAAAGCTCGTCATTGGTCACAGGGATGTTTATTTTGGACACATAGGTTTTTTCCCAAAAGTGATTTTACCGACCGGGTTAAAATTAACAAACCAAAATGCAGTATACAAGTTTCCAGTAGCCCCACTAAGTTTTTCAGGTAGTATTTACCATTTTCCCTGGTATTTTCCAATTTGACCTTCTCCATCAAAACATCCCTGATTGGTCAGCACCACCAAAAAATATGACTACAGTGTATAAGAGTCCGGGTAACAATGTTAACGTCAAACTGGTTCGGTAATGGTAAAAACACGTATGGCGTAAATCCTAATGGCTGGAAACTTCAGGCTTAATTAGCCAAATTTCATGAAGACAGTAGTTGGAGGGAACGGCGAGTTGGAAAAAAGAGGAAGGAAGTGTGGATCAAAAGGCTGAGCACTGATTTTTTTCGTATGTAAAGGGCAAGCCCACGCTGCTGAGTAATGAGTAGGTAAAAAAGTTAAAACTAGACAAAACTCTGATAAGGTGTGTCATGAAAGGAAGCATTTCATCTCTCTGCATCTTTTCCTCTTGTCTGTGTCCATAAACCCGAGTTTCTCGTTTCAGTGTTGTAATCCCACGGAGCACAGTACTTCCTCTCCTCCCTTCCCTTTTAATAATCGCTCATCATCATCATTCTCCATTGTAATCATCGTATCGTTTTATTTATCCAGTCATGAAATGCGTTGAAGTCTGTCTGCCACTGTGCTCTGCATATACACCTCCACATTCTACTTTAGAGCAGTGTTGAGTGAATGGGACTCCTTTTCAGCTCTGAGGCCAGGCTGGAGGCTAAGGCAGGCCCGTAAAGTGTCTGTCATCATTTATAAGCCGCTTCCCGTTTTAATTTCTGCCTGAACAGTTAATACAATTTTTTCTCGTCTCCTGCCGCCCGCCCGCTGTACACCTAGTTATTAGAACCGTGAATAATAATAAATAGGCGAGATATTCTTCAGGGAAAATAAAAAAGGAGCAGTAGCAGCGTGGTGTGCGGACAGGTTAAGTGCTGAAGAGATAGAGGAAGCAAAACTATTTTTTTAGGAGCGGCAATAAGCAGATCTTTATACTTTATAAGGATGATGATTGCCCTGGGTGGTTTTTCACGGAGGAGCAGTCTCTCTTGCGCTCTTGGCAAACTTATACACTTGCGAAAGAACTGGTAAAACAGAAACCGGAGTTTATCGTGTGTGCCGCTTGTACCAAAATTTTTTTGGGGAAGGCGAAGTTATTCTCGACAAAAAAATAAAACTCTTCCCGATTTTCCCGGGCTCCGGGGAAAATTTAACGTTTTCTTCGTCTGAATATTATGGAGGTCTTTCTCCTATCTCAAAGGAGGAGGAAGAGGAGCCACTAATGGGATTAATGACTATAAACTTGGTTCGAACTTCCCAACAGGGCAATGGCAATTCATTCATACTTTGTACTACATTCATATTTTTTCCACACAGTTGATATATACATAGGTAATACACCGTAGACGTGCCCATATTTTTTGCATGGTTCGTGGCAATACTGATGATATGCGCACAGGAAGAAAAAAAAAGTGGAAAAGTAAAGGGAAAAAACTACTCCCCGTTCCATTATGATAATATAGAAATTCCGGCATACTTTTTTCCATTCCATCGTGTATTTAGGATAATGGACCAGAGGGAATCACTAGACATCTACCTATTTGCCGTGAGCTGGAGAGTACACACACGACCCCAAACTTCAATTTCCTTTGTCTCAAGTCAGAATACATTTTTTTTTGGCCCTGGGTTCACTTCACTCACTTTGCGAATGAGGAAGAAAAATTTGAGTGAGCAATCTTAATAAGACGCAATTGAACGAGGCTGAGGAACATGAGAAGAGAGAGAAAAAAGTAGGGAATGTAACTTTTTTTTCCTTCGTTCAATATGTACCAATATGAATAGAAAATTAAGGAAAAAAAAAGTTTTCCCTTACATAGAATATATTAGGGATATTCATCTTACTCATCTATCTATCTATCTATGTGGGTGAAGTACCATAATAATGTGTGCATAGCACACACACAAAAGGTAGGGAAAACGAGGGGCGACTTTGGGCAAAATTATTATGCCTCTTCTTTTCCCTCTTCTCAGCTGCTGATGAGCCCAAATGGCTAAATTGCAATAAGGTTTGCATAGGATTAATGAGAAAAGAGAATGAGAGAGAAGAGAAAAGTAGTTCTGGCAAGGAACGACTAGTAGGTTCCCACACAACTGAAAACCCTACGTCAGCCTGGCTGAGTGTTAAGCACGAGGAGAAAAGGGAGGAATTATGTTGCTTTCACTTTTCCCTCCATTTTCCCTTTATCTACGACCGATCATCCTCATCTCATCTCCCATTTTTTAATTCCACCTTCTCCTTGCGAACGTGCCACTTTTCCCCTGTTTTTCTTCCTGTAATTTTCTACCATGTTGACTTCTCTAGTGATTTTTTTTCTGTACTCTTCTGACTTGAGTTGAACAAGAAAAGAACTGAGTGAGTTTTTTTAGGCAAGAGTGTTTTTAAGAGTTTTGCTTTCTGAGAGGTAGATAGACACATTCATCCTTAAATATATGTATTTATGTATTCTTCTCCACGTCTGTGAAGGCACTTTTGTTGATGACGATGATCTGGAGAGAAAGCATGACTAAAAGAAAGCTGATTATTCGACATGATGGTAGTGATCATCATCGCGATGATGGTATTTTCCTTGTGCTAAAAGGAAATCAGTTTGTATTTACTCAAAAGTTTAAATCAATGCCTATTATAATCCTTTTGCTGTTCTCTCCTCTCCTCTCATTTACATCTTCTCTTGCCAAAGCAGTTCTACAAGCTTGCACGTTATGACTATTGTATAAAAAAAATTTGGAGAGCTTGATGCAACTGCCGTATAGTCATCATTTCGCTGTTCTGCTTCTTTGTTGAAATTTATCCAAACTACATGGAGGAACTAGAAAAAAAACGGAATGTTTCTAGTTTGGCGGAGGAGAGAGAGATACTAATGGTGTGGATTTCTTTCTTGAAATCGACTGGAGGAAAAACAGAGGAAAAAGGAAGATAAAGCGGATCGACTCATTAAATTTTCGCGTGCGTTGATTACCGCACTCCTCCTCCTATTTGGTACATACAAAACCGTGGTGGAATGTGACGGTCTTCTATGGATGACATCCACGGAAAGAAGTGGAAGGATGAAAGAGAGAAGAAAATTGGGAGATGATGCTGCAAATAAAACTTTTGTGTAAAAAAACTTCTCTCCTTGAGTTTCATCTGCTGTGCTGTGTATCCACAGCAAGCTGATTAAATGAAATCACATATCATTCAAATTACATGTCATCTGTAGCGCTAGATTCATCTAAAAATAAACTTTTTAACCACGCTTTCCCACTCGCTTGAAAATATTCTTGTTAGGCAGAACATTATTTACACACGCGATTGTAGGTAGGTATGTGTATAGGAGTCCTAGATGAGAAACCAAAATTCCTCTACACGGGTTTCCCAAACCATTCCAATTTGTTTTGGTCACTCATTGACAAATTTCCTGAGGCTAGGATGGGTGTCCCTGAAATTTGTCCTCGTCGCGTCCCAGGTACCACTGATGCGTAAAAACCAGCTACTACACATCACAAATGAAGAAATATCTAATCAAACCCCGTCACAGGAAACTATCAAACAAATTAACAAACTACAAAACTTTTGTTAGTTGTACATTTTATTACAGATAGAAAATTTAAGTCACACTTCCATGTCCTTCCACAAAAACTTCCCTGCGTCACATGGAGAAAGTGGAAATAATGCGACATAATAAATAAATACAAAACGGAACATTATATTTTCTTGTTCTTAGTTCATGGCTCCAACTCGAACAGATACATTGATACATAAAACTATTATAAAAACTTTCTTTGTTTTCTGGCAAGAATCGGCCAGGGTTAAATAATCATTTTAGATATCACATTTATTAGAGAGAGTGAGTGGAAGATTTAGCTTCTGACATCTGAAGGAAAATAATGTGGACTTGTCACGTTCTGTCAGGACTTTGAACTAACTTAACCTATTTAATTTTTTAGGGAACAGGCTCCCTTACAAAAAAAACTAACCCTGAAGGAGACAGCTACTGCTGTAAACCATTACACACCGGACCACCGCATGCTTCCTCAGAAAATGAAGAAGAAAAGTTTCTTTCTTAAACACGGCAGGGGCACCTCCGCCACCAACACAAGTTGCCCTTTTGCTTCATAAAAAGAAAGGAAAAGGAGTTGTCAGAAACTAGAAAAAGTGCAAAAAAGAAGACTCATCTCGTATTCTGGATGAATTGCATGTACACACTATTTCTGCCAAAAACATGACACAAACTACCTCCAAAAAAACAGCATTCACTAAAAAAAAACTCGCTCACCGACAAGGATGTGGAGGCAGCAGCAGCGTCCGGCTGGAAACTCTGAACAAAAAGGTAAGTTTGTTTTAAACACTTGTATGTAGGTATTTATTTTTTTACTTACACATTTTTCGTACTTACTTTTTCATAAAGTTTAAGTGAAAACACATGGAACGAATTGGAATGAGGAAAAAGGGTACTTGCACAATAATGTAGCTCTGAACCTGAGTCTACTTTTTTTCCCTTCAGTATTCCCCACCAAACCCTGGAAAAAAGTTTATTGAAAGGAGAAAAAGGTGTCTTATAATACTTACTCCTGCCAATGACTTCTCTTTTTTTTTCTTCCACTGTATTTTCCTTTCTTTAAAAAGTAAACTTCATTAAATCCATGAAGTTCCTTTTTATGTATTTCCTTGTGCGCCGCACCGTTGTTTGTGAACCACACTGACTTTGACAGATGAGTGGAGCATGCAACCATGAAAAAAGTTTTCTCAGGTGAAATTGGAAAATCAGCCAATATCAACAGCAGAGCGACTGGTGTACCTATAATAAGTACTTTTTGAAAAAGTAAACAACTCCTTTTCCCTCCAATTTTTGAGCTAAGGGTCACTTGCTTTACAAAAAAACGGGGGATTGGACGAAGAAGAAGGCAACGTTTTCTTGACAAATCATTTCGAATGCTTTACACTTCCGAAAAGAAAACTTTTAAAAAGTAAACAACTCCTTTTCCCTCCATTTTTTGAGCTAAGGGTCACTTGCTTTACAAAAAACGGGGGATTGGACGAAGAAGAAGGCAACGTTTTCTTGACAAATCATTTCGAATGCTTTACACTTCCGAAAAGAAAACTTTTACTTTCAATTGAGAAGGGCAGGAGAGAGGAAAATAAATAACGCTCAGTTTTCACTTGAACCCTTTTCAATTTTGAAGAAAAAAAAATAAAGTTTTGAGTCGTATATAAAATACGTTTTTTACAACGGAATGGACAGGAATGTCAATTACCCAGAATGTATTTCATTTTCGTTACATATTTGAACTTGGCGGTTGAGCGGAAGTCGTAAAAAATAAATTCATTTTTCATTTGGGACTTTCGCGATAAAACAGTATTCTCTCTCAAGCAATTGAAGCGAGCGCGAACTTCCAAACGCAATGCAATTCTCTTGAGCGTCACTGAAGTCAGCCGAGTGGAATAAAGTTTTGAAAAAACCAATTGGGAGAAATTACAAAACACAAAGTTTCCCGCCGCTACACTCAGTCACTCACGCGGCGGTAAAAAATAAAATTATACATTTGAAATAAAACCGTAATTTGAAATGAAATAAATAACCACCAAGAAAATAGGAAAAGCGCCCAAGAACGAACGAGGAAGTAATTTTTACGGTTTTCCTCCTTTTCATTTTCTCTACTCATATAATAGCATTTAAAGTCTGATTTAAAGTTCGTTCTTTTCATCTTTATTTTCTCAGCCGCTGCCCGCCGCACGCGGCGACCCATTCTTTGTAATTTGCGGGTGTTCAAACAAATATCTTCCTCTTCCTGGTTGAATGTAAGTTTTTATTCTCAGTGCATTTAATTTATATTTTCCCTGTTTTTTTTCTTGAACACACTCGCACCAAAGAACCATCTAATCTCGGTAACATATTATCTATTAAAATGACTTTTAACCGCGGAGTAATATAAAGACTTTAGGAGAAAACAGGAATTCCAAGCTTTTTCTCTACATTGTAATGTTGGAGTGAATGCAATGAAATGAATGAGTCAACAGAGAAAAAGCATATTGCTCCAACAAACGCTCTTTTGTGTATTTGTGAGTGTGTGGGAGCAAAGAAGAGAAAAAGCAGAGTCACCACACGTGTACCATTTCCCACAAGAATATTTTTTTTGCAGTTTTTTTGCTTCCACCATTTTCCGCAGTATATCACACACCAGGTGGCAAAAGCAAAAATTGCAATTAAGCTGTGTCCTCCTCCTTCACCTCTTCTTTCTAATAATAACATTTTTTTTTGCTTTCTCTCTTCTCAGAACCTGCACAAACTCGCATATATGGTATTATATTCGGTGAGCTGTACACGACGACGACGTGCACATTCCAGAAAAAATATTATTGTATTTTACGAGTGGTGTGTGATTTCCAGCTTTAAGAACACATATGTGTAAGCGTTATTATACCATTCTGTGGGTGGTGATGTGGTCACATATACGTACAGGTCCTGGTGCGAATGATAGGTAATAGGTACCCTTGTGTAGTTTGTTAACAGGAATAGTCTCATGTTGTTCTTGCTCTGCTTTTGGCGGAACACCCATTAAAAACGCTGAAAGGAACAAGAAGTGTCATTTTTACTGTTTTAGATCCATACACACACCATCGCCTTTCTCCACCATTTCCATTACTCCGCTGAAACAAAGACAAAGAGGAAGGGAAAAAAAGAATCTGGATATGTTCGCCATAAAATTGTGGTTGGTTACCACTGACTCTAATATATTATGCATGGTTCTTGTCGAGTAACCCCAATTTCCTTTTTTAACACTTGAGGGAAAAGACCATGGGACACCGACACCACCACCGCCGCCATCATCACACACACACATACACCGCACCGCCGCCGCCACCACTACAAAAAGGAAAAGGATCATGCAGACATTTTTTTAAAAAAAAAGAAAGAAGTATAAAAAAGGAGCAAAGTCATGGCAAGCTTGCTCCCTCCGGCTGCACGAACCATGATAGACCAAGGTTTTTATATTAAATGCGGCGCTGGATCCCTTGCCGTTTGCTCTGATACTTCTGGGGGGTTGTCATTACTTATTTGTTTTTTTTTTGAAGGTGAAAGGGAAATGGGGACCTAAGTACTAAGGAACTTATTTATGCGTTGCACGTGTTTTCCTTGGAAAAATGGAGGAGCGCAGTTTTTTCTTTCGAGGTACAAGTAAATGAAGAAGTGGAATTAATTTTATTCATGTGCAAAGAAGCATTTGAATGGAATGAATGTGGAGCAGTGCGAAATTAATTGTGTTATATATGATGGTATTTTAGAAAACCAGTCATCTCTTTCCATTCCGTACAATTATATACACATTTCCTGCTCCTACCTCGTTCGTATCTAGCACTCCATCCTTCTTGGTTTTGAAGGAAACTTGAAACGAGTTCCTTTTTCCTTATTTCTCTTCCACAGTTCAGTACCTACAATTTGTTTTCAGTTTTTTGGATGAAGTCACGCACGTGGAGCCACCACACACACACACACATACATACACCCACAGCACCATCATCACTCGAAATGATGATGATGGTGACGTAAAAAATTTAAAGGAAAAAGGAATTTTCAGGGAGAATAACCAAGTTCCAAACACAGTAAATTTTCAAAGCTATGCTCGGTCCCCCCACATATACATATGTGGATATAAAATGTAAATAAGAGGAGCTCATCCATGTTGATGATAACTGCAGTGCACAAAATGTAACCTACATACATTTTACTTCCAGTTTTATTCTTCCTCCCTGATTAACTTTTTTTTCTCTTCTTCACTTCTCATCCTCGGGATAAGTCAGCAGGAAAAAAAGGAGCTAGTAGACTTTGTCGTTTTGACTTGAGGAGATCGAAAACAGGTCATCCGTGATGATACAGACAAGAAGGAGGCGAAATGTACCACTTTAGCCGCGCACCATGTATGTGTATTACCCTGGAACATGTACAGCTGGAGGCCAGAAAGTCAGATTTAGTTAAAATCTACAAAAACTTGTCTCACGCTTCCATGCTTTAAAGAACGTCAGCAGGAATACATATTTCATTATAGCGTGAGTTGTAACCCGAAAAATGGTATGCATATCTATGAAGGAAGAAAAAGCGATGCATATCTTCTTCAACGGAGCGCATGGTATATTATTATCTCGGTGAGCTCTCCACCAACCCACCCAACTTTTTTTTATCTAAGACTTATCATATCATTGTTAGTCTTGTTCTGTCTGCACCAGGAATAAGAGAAAAAAAACTGACGGGTTCATCCAGAAAACTGGAGTGGACGGGCGAGGTAGTGGGAGCAGAGAAGAAGAGAAAGTTTTTATTTGAAAATAGATATTCATTTTACTTTAAATACTGTGTGGATCCACACTTCTTCACGATTTTCATGGCGATGACACTTTTCCTTTTTTTTCTTCCTTGTCATCCACATCATTCCTTAAGCTTGGAGGTTGAGAATAGCTACTACTACGATAAAAGAACAAAAAAAAATCTTTTTACGATGCATATCTTATCCTGTTCACCGCTGTCTTTCTGTCATCTTAGATTTCATTGTTGCAATCGGCACCGCTTCAAACACAAGAATTGTACACTTTATCGTTCTCTGGCTCATGTGTCACGCTCGAAATCACGTTCACTGGCCACGTTTTTTTTTTGTCAGGCTGGAAGACTGCAGGGAGAACCTATACTTAGAGGTTAGAACACAATGCATATTTTCTACCTTTTTTTTCGTTCCTTCTGACTGAGTAGCCTGAAGGCGGCAGTTGTGCGGAGATCATCCGGTTAGAAAATTTTCCACAAGTTTCATGCTCAATGATATCCACTGAGGAAAAGGTGAGCAGTGGCCATATTGTATAGCTCCTTTTGTGATCATCTCAGCTTTACAAAATAGATTCAATAGTGATCCCAACAGAAGCGAGCAAAACACAATATAATGCCGACCAAATATCTCCTCCCTCCATCATTTATCGCTTTTGTTGTCGTCACCTCACAATAACTGTGGATGGAATTCCCCCTGAAAAAAAATTCCATTTCCCTTCCTTGATCACAGAAAAGTATTTTCTCTGCGAAAAGTGAAAGGGCACAACAATAAAAAAAATAGTGTGCAAAATCGAGAGAAAAGAGCAGGCGACAATGTCTCTCACCATCAAAGTGAAAGCAAACGAGATGTGAGAAAAGAGGAGAAGAAAATATATAAAAACGGATGCGGATAGATTGGACCGAAGAAATGTGAACGAACGGACGCACAACTAAAAAAAACGAGATATAATGTCAAAATACATTTTTGTTTGCTGTTCATTCATCCCTTTTTCTTCTCCACATTTTTTGTCGCAAATTTTTGCCCTAACTAGACTCGTAGCAGCTGTGTCGTCTTACTTTTTTGTTGGTAAAAAAATAGGAAGGAACATAAAAAAATAGTTTTTAAGCTTTCCCTTCCTTGATCACAGAAAAGTATTTTCTCTGCGAAAAGTGAAAGGGCACAACAATAAAAAAAATAGTGTGCAAAATCGAGAGAAAAGAGCAGGCGACACAAATTTTTGCCCTAACTAGACTCGTAGCAGCTGTGTCGTCTTACTTTTTTGTTGGTAAAAAAATAGGAAGGAACATAAAAAAATAGTTTTTAAGCTCAGTATTGTGAAATTTGTTTTTCGATAAGCATATTAGCTTTAGATGGGAAAAACATGTTTAAGCACATGGAGCATAAGACTATTATTATTACTTTTGCACAATAGAAAAGATGCAAGTGAGGGAAAACACCCACAGATACACTTTTTTTATGCGAAACATATCACAAACTATAATTCGCTTTTGCTGCCACTCTTTTACTCATTCTCGAGAATGACATGTCAGTAAACAAGACGGAAGAGGATGGAGCAAAAAAGGAAGCGTGGTGCAGCAGCTTCTTTTTTTGCAGAAAATAAGTTGCTTTTAGTTTGTAGATGTGAACACATAGATCATATTATATAATATTATTGTCATTTGCTCGTTGTCGTATTATTTTGGTCCTCATCTCTCGTATCACATCGCTCTCTTCCTCTTCGTTTTTTTTTCTTTCATCCTCTGAGCTCCATTTTTTCTGCTAAACTTCCTTGCTACGCTTTTGTCTTTTTAGAGAAAAAAAAAGAATGTCAACTTGGTCGTCGTCGTCCTATCTTGTTTCTACAGTTCTACCCACTTCTACTTTCCCCCTCATCTCACTCAACTCATTTCATGACGAGCAAAAAATGGAGCAGGTTAAGAAGAAAAAAGGGAAAAGATGATGGAGACGATGTTGACGACAACGACGACAAAAATAAGGATTCACTTTCTTCCAAAAAAA
>JAHZNF010000760.1:0-14495 GCA_027744215.1 Troglopedetes dispersus
CATATCATCACTCAAGATTGCCACCCAACACAAATGTCGAAAAGAAAAATATGAAAAAATTACATATTATGCATATTTTGAGCAACTGTCATAAATTAGCGAAGGCTCTTGAGATGCCTATGGGTTTCAAGACCACCAACTGGATGGTATATATAGTGGGTCACCAGAAATGTTTATCGGCTTCATTTACTGCAGAGGTAGAAGTGTTTTATAGTCAATGTCAGTTATTAATTTATGAGTCCGCACAAATCGATTATGTCAAAAAATTAATAAACCTACAATTTACAAACCTTGCTAATTTACTAAGAAACTTTACAAAAATACGTTATATTTTAAAACTTATGGTTTTTGTGCCAATATTCGAAGAATCTTGGTTAGGCTTCTGTGCTTTTGACCTATAAAATTTATCAAGATAATTATTATTCATAATATTATAATTAAATAGATTCCTTCTGGTATTACCTAAGTATTAATCTAGTTGTGCTGTTGACTTTGATGGCGAAACGACATGAAGTTAAAACTGAGTGATGCACGATGCGTTCCCCTTCTTATTATGATAATAACGTTTCAAAAAATTATCAATTTACCAAAGATCACGAAGAGACGAGTTAATCAATTATGGCGAATCTTCCAGGTTCATAATTTTGAAGATGGGGTTTGTTCATATCCTTTTTGTATTTTCGTTCAGCGTGTGTGAATTGACAGAATTGGTATTATTATTGCTTTGGCGAGCAGTATCCGATTGAATAAAAAAAGACATTTTGACATGCTCAAAGTACTAAAAATCGTATATTAAAATCGAAAAAAATCCATTACTTTGGAGTAAATTAGTTTGGTTTACGGAAACGGTATATTTTATTTATACAGTAATCATTACTTAACCTAATTCCGACCTAAGCCAGACGAAATTATATTCCTCTTATTACTCACTATGCCTCGAATTGTTGCAGAGTTGGACCAAAAAATAAAACATTCCCCTGCACGTCACTTGACAAAGACGAGGCAGTTCAAAGATCAACTCCTGATAATGTTCATGCCCCGTCGATGGTAATAACATTAATAACATTATGTCGATGAGCAATTTCAAAATTCGACTTCTCTGTGCAATCATGCTTATGAAAGAAATTTGCCTGCATCATCTTCAACTTGTCTTACAGCATTATTGTAATTCATCACAGGGAACGATCCAAGTCTCACGCATGGTGAGCGCAATCAATCAATCAGGGTACATCTTTCACACAATTCGATCCACCGCACCGATCGATTCGGCTGTCCGATTCATTCATTTTTTTCAAACTGAGGAGCTTCTTCTTACGAAGGATTCTTTATCGGGTCTTCTTCATGTGTGGTAAAATCATTATCATTTCATGATTTACATAAAGTTTTATTACCCACACTACCCTACCCACCCAGTAGTAGCGAAAAAAAGTGTACCAGTTGGTCGTGTAATAGTGATAATAATGATGGTAATGAGCTAGAAGAAAAAATGTAAACAAAGCATGTTTACAACGAGCAAATGACTAGTTGAACTATGTAGGTATATCCATCTATGTTATTTTAGCAATGCGAGCCATTAATTTCAAACCTGAGAATGTATTACGATAATAACATTTTAATGAATGCCAAAATCTTTACACTTTAGCATAAATTTCTTTTATGTCCACTTTAAAGCTCCGAAAGACTCACTTTGAGAAGACACGCCGCGTCTAGTTTCAGGTTACATGGGACACAGGGAAAGGCCGCCGGTTGGTGGGGCTTAATCAAAGAGAAGTCGAAATATTTGTTTTATAGTATGTAGCAATTATAGCATACAAATGCAATTTTCCACATTTTTTGGGAAAGGTTGGTCTACAGCACAGTGTGCTGTTATGATGGTGGAAATGAGAGTCGTAAGAATAAATCAAAATTTGACTTTGATTCTGCAATGTTTTTACCTTTAGAGTTCAAAGGTTGTGGGGGTAGCGCCTGCAGGATTACAAATTACAATGAGCATACTTAGCAAATTTTTCTTGATAAGCTTGGATAATTTATGCACTAATATTAGGTGTGTACAAGAACAAATCATAAATAGGCAATAAATTAGCCCTTTTAACACTGCATTAGAGAAACAACCTTGTTGATTCATTGCTTCCCAGCCAAAAATTTCTCATGCAAATGTACTCTCTCTTATTAATTTTACAAATATGCTTTAAAAAGTACGATGATAAGACGGTGTAAATATTGTTCGATGTTTGCAGGTATTTCGTGTCGTAATTAACCCATTTGTCCAATTTATCACATTAATGTACGCAGTGAGGCAAAAAATAAAATATGAACCAGGAAATCAGAGATTTCTCATGAGAGCAGTGATGTGTAAATATACTTTTTTCGAACCTTCTTTGAAGTTTCTCTTACATAGACGCATAACGCTTTAATACTTTAGCATGGTGACGCTAATATATACATTATAGTGTAATGTGGGGATGATGTTTTTAAAATGAAATTTCATCAAACATAATCAACATTGATTATGTGCGCAGTTGAGCTGAATGCCTTTTGGGAGACACTTACACTGAACTCATCATGTAATTGCATGATATACCAATGAGATTTTTTTATTTTAGCATAGTATAAAATTATTTTGGCAACGTCACAGACATTATCATCATTATATGACTGGTTACTTGTCGTTCTAGGTGCTAAAAGAAGTGCAATGGATTTATATTGACTGGGTCGTGTTTTCTGCAGGATTTCACGTTATCTTTTCAGCTTTTTCTTTCATTTTCTTGATAGAGTCATGCTGTTCTTGTTTATAGAAAAGGTATACTCACACCTATCATCTTACTCTATGAGCTATTTTGATTACGTAATGCAATGATCTATGTCACTCAAAAGTTACCTTTTGGAAGAAGCTTTTTATTAGCCCAACCAGCACTACGATGGTCATGTACTGCAACAAAATAGCAATTTTGTTTATTAGTTGGATGGGAACATTGTTGATCATGCTCATAATAACAATAATAAGGATTTTTTTGGCAGAGGACACAAACTATTCATCAAAATTATCTGTGAGCTGTGATTGCTGCACTCGTAAAGAATAATGTCAATAGAGTACCTACGTTCTCCCAACAGCAAGCAACATGGATTTTAAGAGTTGTTGTTATTGTCGTTGCTGCGAGCTTGCCAAAATGATTACATTATCATTATTGTTTATAATGTCTTTGTAATTCTCTTTTTAAAAAATCCTCATATATGTATATGTATTTATCACATAAAGTTACCGGGTTACTTTTGCAACGTTTCTTCCATCTGCCAATGCCCATCATGAATCATGTTCCTTCCAACTTCTTCATTGGATTTAAATTGCGTAGAAAAAATAGTGACAGGCCTGGGTTTCACAACCTTTCAACGAGTGAACCGGCAAAAATAATGGATTTGCATAATCTTATTGGTTTAAGATGAAATTATGACCGGGTAATGTTCAAGTAGATCGAAAGGTGTGTGTATGTAACATGTTATGATGACTGATTGTGATTACGTGCTCATATGGGAAGGCGATGTTGATGATATAATAATCAGTCGTACTGCAGAGAACATTAGAAATTAAGTAAAAGCGGAGGTGTGCAGTTCCTGGTATCAGTGACGTCTTAGTGAACATATTTTTACGCGGTAGTCCTTCCAACCTGATCGATGACAGGAGTAGATAAAGAAATGTTAAGCCTTCCACTGATTGATTATATTATTCTTTTGCAAAAAAGGAATATGTAATAAAATACTTGAGAAGTGAAAAAAATTGATTGTGTGCATTTTGTGGCTTCACGATGAAATTGAATTGATTGACTGGAGGTAGGTACGCATAATATGTATATTGTTACGCGTATTATCAATGCATGACCAACAATACAATCGTGAAATGCTGTGCGAGGCTGAATTGTTGTGGTTTTTTGGTTATGCGAGTGATCCCTGCTGCAAGATATATTGTTGCGGGGCAGGTTGCTACAGACAAAATGTCATTTTTCACCACATCGAAGAGAAGTTTCTTCTTCGTAGTTCCGTCTTATACATGTTGCTTATCATGGTTTTACTGACTCGGCTTTTCATTTTGGTTTGGTTTGGACAACAAAGGAAAACATCTTGGTGAGCTAATCTTCTCCTCGTCTCCCTGTCCAACGTGTTGGTAAAAAGTGACCACAGAACAAAGCTGATTTTTATCAGAGAATGGTAAACCTTACAATATGTTATTTAGTTTTCTTGCTTGGATAGGAACATGATCACCATGATTATAAGCTTGGCTATCGGCATAGCTGAAAATTTGAAAAGTTAGATAAAACAGCTAAAAGAGTGTTTTTACCAACCACTCCAACGTTCATTTTGCTCTGACTTATAGCTTAGCTCATCAAATTATCGATTTCTTGAAAAAGTAGAACCTCAGTCCTTCATCCAAATACAAACATAAGAGTTGATCTGTTCAAAGTGTCATAGCATTTCTGCATATTATGGTAATTCGTACTGTTAAGGAATTAATGTCAACCACAATTACAAGTAAAAACCCATTAGGTTTTGATACTTATGCTGCATATTAACTATTGCATTAATCCTGCATCAGTGACCATGTATAGAGTTGTGTGCGCATATTTGTAACTGTTCCAGTAATTAAATTAAATTTTTTCCGTCAAGAATTCATTTTCTCTCGCTGAAGAATGTGGGTCAATGGTATATTTTGTTTTTAGCAATTTTCATTATTCCTTCCCTGAGGCGGGCTTTAAGAAGTGGCGGTTGTGACAGTGCAGAAACTTGTACATAATATGTTGTATTTTCAAAATGTTGATGATAATGGAATTAGCTAGTTTACTTACTGCCGTAAAGAAGCGAACGCTCACGCTAAAACACTCATGATTATTCCGTATTTATGTGCAATTATCTGAGGAAAAAATCAATGGCCTAACGAATATCATCATCATCACTCAATATCGCATCATCTTCTATTGCGAACGACGATGAACTTTAAGACATGCTGAAATTCATTCGGGAAAAATAATAAAGAGCTGCACTTCCAAATGCAAATGACGTGGTACATATCAGATCTTGATCTTAAGGCGTTTTACATGTAAATTTAGTCTTTGAAAGGAATATTCTTTCACTTACTCACACCACCAGCTCATAAATACCCAAGCAAGAGAGAGAACAAAACAACAATCATTATTGCTATATTTATTATTATGAGCTGATCATAATAATAAATATACTAAAAAAACCCGATCAATAATAAAACACATTTTGTGTGTAATACCTGCTGAGAGTGAGAGAGAGGACCATATACATGCAAATTTTCTCTTTTTAAACCCTCAAGGAAAGGACTGCTGGCAATTGCGAAAAAAGAAATTTGCAAAACACGTTTTCGTTGTAGTAGTAAAATCTCATGCTTTTTGAAGAGATGTGTCTCACGAATGTTGAAGACGGCGGATTCTCTTGTTCATTCTCACCTACGAATGGAGAAAAACTTGCAAAATTAACGAAAAATGTGTTTAAAACGAACTCTGCAAAATTTGCATAGGTGAGTTTAAAGCGCATACCTACATGTTTATGCTCACTGACATAATGGCTACTAATTTCCCATGCACACCTCTCGCAAAAAAACCAATCCTATCAAGATTTGAGAGATGCATACCTATTGGCTCAGTCAGCAGTTGGATTTACTAAAGAGTCAGGAAAATTCGTTACTTAGCATAAAATTGAGGCTTACACCTGGGGTCACGTCCATCCTTCACATGACTAATTTGTAGAGCGAATCGAGTGTTATAACGGGCTAAAACGAGGTAAAGACGTGTGCGAGGCAAATCAACTCTTTCATGGAAATTGGTTCAATTTGGAGCAAAAAAAGTGGACACGTAGTAATAAAAGATAAACATAACGTACTGTTATCTAGTGACAAAAAACATGATTTGGTTCGCTACGGCAATTGCATTTTGAGTGGTGTTGGTTAGTGATTATCTGGACATTGGATTTAAGAAACCACGTTAAACTGACTTAATGAAACAAATACTCTGATTACTCTATATTCTACAAGCGTAAGGAGACCATGCTCACATACAGAAAAAAACATTATTCGTAAAGAGCACACATGAATTTCGCATTGTACCACGTAAATACATAAAACTCACGTTTATCAGATCAGATGTCAAGGGATCTCCCACCTTACCAACTGCAGCGCAAGACTTAACATTTTTCTGTACAGTTTAATTCTCTAATCAAACTTCGATGGATTGTATCGTTCATCAAAACATGAATCTACTGACCCAGCAGGCGCAACAATCACCTCGCCATCAGCTTAGGTACATATGAGGTGTTGAGCTAATTTTAGTAGGATTGAAAACTTTCCGTCTCGTTCTTGACACCAGAATGCGGTCAGATTTCACTTACATATACGAAGGGTCGGAAAATTTTAAACTATGAGGAAACAAATAGAGAAGGCCATGTGCGTGCTTCGGATTAGAACTCGATAACATTACAACCATGAATTCATGAAGGTATGAACGTAGAAAAGGTACGATTGTCGTAGTTAGATTAAGGTTGCAAAACCAAAGCTGGAGCTGAAGAAAAGGGAAAGTAAACATTTTGTGTTATAAATAGATGTGGTCTATATTTAGATACAATGAAATATTTCACGTAACATTATACCAACAATTGCTGTAATTGCTTTTGCCAATAAATGTATTGATTTGAGGGATGGGGATGTAGTTTCGTTGTACAGAAGATGCGCAACGCATTGCAAATGGAATAGCTTACATGTATTTGTTTAAAATAAAATGTACTCAAAGCTCTAATCTCTATTCTGTTTACTAAAATATTAATTTTTATGTTTGTTTGTTGATTTCAGGTAAGCCCTCGGAATTTCTACTTGTTCCTTCTTGCAATAAGAATCAATGTGGTAACAATAGCCATCGTACCTAAGGATTGCCTAACAGATGTGTAAGCAAGTAATAACAAACAAAGTAAACGAACTACTTTTTTTAAAATGCTGCAATTATTACCCTTTATGGCCCCTGTTATACAAGCATTTCTCCACTATAGTTTTCCTTCATTCATTTTTGTACATTGTATGTCGTTAAAAAATCGAGAATTGCTCACTGTGTAATTAGGAGCAACTTTATTAAAAAACCAATAAGTGATTCTAATAATTGCAGTAAACAATGTTAAATATATTTCGTTTGCACATAAAAGTGGGTAACTAGCGACGAATTGGAATCAAAACTCGTCGATGAGACTGCATTTAGTGTGCTCGTCCACTACGTCACAGAGAAGGAGTCACTGCACTTTATCATAAAGGATCTATTTAATCCTCATCAGCAATGTTCATATCAGCCTCACATTTCGAACAGAAGAAAACTGGTAAAGGATGAAGCTGACGGACTCTGTAGGTATTCAACGCGGATGGTGGTTGGTAGGTAATATATAAAATGAAAACGATCATAATGATGAGATGACTATGCCAAAGTGTGTAAAGTAGGTTACACATTACACGGTCAATTGTCAACATTCCTTGTGTTGTTTTGTTGTTGTTGAATGTTGATTGAAAAAAAGGCGAAAGTGGTCTAGTCTCCTCGAGAGTTCCTTGGACTTGTCAGCGATGATGGTGTTGTTGATGATACTTTTCTGCTGGTCTTTTATTGCCTTCCTTCTTCGATCTTGCTACAAGGGATGATCTCGACAAAACGAGTGAAGTCAGTTTTTTCCTCCTATATGCAGCGAAATACTTCTCTGAGACTATTAGTGTCTAGCTAAAAACTAGCTGCTCCCTCATCAGCATTTTTGATAGCATTTCAAACTGACCACGGTGATGTTTTAGATCAACTTTGGCAATAAATGAGAGTAATTTAAAAGAATCGTACATGGTTCTGAAGAAGATGCCGCTATGAGGGCTACCACATGTAGCATGTAACATAAATTAGGTACTTTCCTCTGTGTACGCTTTCCTTAAGGGCTTCTGCCGCAGCAAAAAGGCATTTTAAGCAAGCTAACGAGGCACCTGATTTCAATGATTTTAGATCACTGTCACCACCATCACGGCCATTTATTGATACTGCACTGCACTTTTCTAAAATTAAATATTACAATTGTTCTATCCTTTTCTGCAATAATTTATGCTGATTAAGATCACCATAAAGATCACAGAGGAAACATTGTGATTAAGGATTTTGTTTGAGCTGCAATCAAAAGGATTATATTATGTGCAACTTGCAGATCAATTTGTTTGCGCCACTTTGATAACAACCTCTCAACGATCTAAAACAATGTGTACCCAAAACTTTACTCGAGTATTCAATTCTCAAAACCACTAATCAGTTTGTAAAGTCAGCGGGAGAATGTTGTCGGAACAGTCTTGATCATTCACAGCGGAAGGAAGTCAAATAAGTAATTTGATTATTTGACATCCCCTCGATTACCAACACAATTATGTACGTTAATTTATTATTAATTCTAACTGAACCAGTATCGCCACAGCCTCGTCCTTCTGATAATTTCCTTTTCAATGCTGAAATAATTCGACTGCATTTTGAATTGTTATAGAAAACTTTTAGTAAAAACGATTATTGGAATGTGACAAAGAGTCTGTTAGCGGAACGGTTAGTTAGGTTCATTCACTCCATTTCATTTCAATCTTTAATAACATAGCATGACTAAATACATACTTGTTATACGCACGCTACACATGCCTCATTTTAGTTTTGACTGTATAAATCCTTTCATTTCGTTTTTACCAGTTGTTGGTCTGGTCATTCAGTCATTCATTACAAAATTATATATCCCCGTGTGGTGTGTGACAATGAAAAATCTTGTCATGGCTCATTGGACGACGGAGCGAAAACTCATTTACAAACATTTTGCACTCACTCACTTACTTACAACTTGTTGACTTTTTTCCCTTTCTCATCTTCACATTTTAGAAGTACATATTTCTTTTTTATGACAATTCTAAATAATGATAATCTTGGTTGGTCGGTCGCTTTTTTGTAGTAATATGCATGACAAGCATGTCGGTGGCGATGATGAATGCACTCACGTTGAGCAAAGTGGCATCAGGTAGGGCAGCGGAAAAACGTAGTTTGTACTTTATCTTCTTTCTTTGCAACAAAATTTACGCATTTTTGCACTACCGCGGTGGTATTCCGCAGGGTTTTGTTTTTGTTTCTTATGCTGATTTTCAAGGGGTGTCGCTATCCACTACTGACCAATAAACCGGAATTACCTGCACCATTTTGCCATATTAACGAATAAAAAGCTGTAAAGTGGTATCACACACCTCTGATGCTGATAATGGATGCATGCTGGTATCATCATTGTACGTGTTTATGCATGGCCAGCGGCTGCTTAGTGAAGACTCTGATACTGTCATTTCCTTCCTAACCACGTGCTTTTTTAATCGGCACGTAAACAGCCCTAGACATGGGCGAGTTTAAATGAAGTAGGCGAGATGATAACAATACTTGTTGGCGACCAACATGACAGTTTGTTCGAAACGCATTATTCGTGGAAATAGGAAAGTTTTTGGGGGAGGCGTGAAAGAGAAATATTATTTATTTTAATGGTCAAATACGTTGACAGAATATCAAGCATTTCTTGAGGGGGAAATTGTTTCAAATGTTTGTTGAAGCGTGAACGTGAAAATCAATGTGGAAGTTCACTTGATCGTTTAACCCTTTCCTTCAATTTCTTCGTCATTTTATTGTTATAGATCGTTGCAATTTTAATGATTGCAGGATTATAAATATTCACGGTCAGTATATTTAAGACAGCAAAGGCGAAGAAGCAAAAACGTATACATTCTTGACTTCTTTCTTGTAACCTTTTAACATCTCTGCCTGCTCGTATCAAAATCACATCTCATCTCGCTTCACTTAACTTATCGCATGTCCGTATTACTATAATCGTAGTAATAATCTGTCCTCCATTTATTTTTAATGATAGTGACCTAGAGAAGTGAATGGCACCAATATTATAAATTTTTTTGCTGCACTTGCACTGAAGCTCAGCTTGCTATTCACGCTCTCCTTTTTTTCTTTTGCATTTCCCATTTTCCGTCACTATTTTCACATCCATTCATTATTTATAGGGTTTCAGAGGAATGTTGGTTACACATGCCACACATCAAGTTTTTCCCTTCGTGTGTGTATTTACCATGTTACAGAAAGTCACTCTCTCCCTTCTTGGACGCAGCATACAGGTGCGTATTTTTTATGAAGTGCATGTGAATTTTTACAGTTTACATCTTTGCATTGTTTTATCCCATTTTTACTTCTCAGAGTCAGAGGATTTACTTTTGCCCCTTTTTGGTTATGGTTTAATATTATTTCTAATTTGTGCAGTCGACTGATTTATTCCTGTTTAATTTGGTATGACGGATTGATTTCCCTATATATATTACATGGATTTTACTTGACGCTGTGATAAAACTTTGTGAGATTGTCTTAAGAAAGACCTACCGCAGAGTGAACAGAGGACTTCACGACTGTAGCATAGACAGTGAAATTATCCGTTTTATTCATTTGTTGACCAAATGACCACTCGCACGTCTGCAGTCGTAAAAACGCATTTTCTACTTGGTACCAATAACATACTGACATTTTCAACAAAAAAAATCCTGCAAACGTGCGTATGTAGGAAACGGATGGCTTGTGTTTTGAAAAATGCAATCATGGCAGGATGATCTTTTGAACTTCCCAAAATGAAACTCGCCGTGGCAAGAATCAGCATAGTTAATTTTTTCATATGCACTTCATTAACAAGTATGGTACAAAGGTTGTCGATCTGCAGTATTTTTTGTAATTAATGTTTACATGTCGCTTTAGAGGCGGATTAAAAAAACTTTACCAATTGAAATTTGTATTCTGAACATGTGTGCGAGTAATTACCAGAAATTATAATTTTGTTTGAAGGTTTTACGCTTTTCACCACAGCTCCTGTGGGCAAATATCGTCTTAAAAAATCTAAATTCGAGTAGCGTAGCCACGTGATTATGAAATCTGAAGGTGCCTGGCAAGGTTAGTTTACCCGGACTGGTGCCACGGTGCCATCAATGCGTGTAAAATTGAAAACGACAATTACCCTCTTGATGAAAAGATGGCTTCCGGGCCTCAGCTTTGTGCAAGAAAATGAATAAATAACGGATTGCGATGTTGAAGAAGAACGGAGATCATGCGTTTCTGCTTGCTCAGCAGAGCACTCACAATTAGTTGTGCAGAAACATTATGAATCATGTTGCTATTTTTTAAACCATTATTCATTCACGCACTTTTTTTTACGAAAATTGTGCGACAGAGTTACAACTTGAAAGTTCAAGTAAGCAACAAGTTATAAAGCACGTTCAGCTCTAATTTGGAATTTATAGCATTATGTGAAGAAACAAACATTTTTGGCTGCAGTTTTAGATTAATTTCAAAGATAAATTTGAACACGCACAGGTCAGAATCCAGGATAGCCAAATAGTAAACACTCGTACTCTTGCGCTTTCATTTTAATACTGCTTTCCCCGATAAGCAAACCAGCCCAGGACTCAATTATTGTTACAGTAATTATTATGGTACAGTAGAATTCTTATTCATAAATGCGTTATTTTTGCTTCGGATTATCAGAAACATTAATTCCTAACCTTGCTCTACAGGTTAACATTATTACTTGCAATGCTGGCAGCATTATGCTGCCCTGTTCCCATTGAAGAATCGGGTAAACATTTCTTAAATATTATCAATAAAAGTAATATTTGCTTCTGCAAATATGTGCGATTGATTCTCGTCAATGTAGATCAAAATTAGAGGCCGTGTACACGAGCTGCTTTATCTGAAATAAATCATAATTGTACCAGTAAAGTACAGTAATCAAACTTCACTACTGTTCTAAAAGTTTCGATTAGAAAATCGCAGAAAAATTTGAGTTCTACAGAGAACCATACATAGATATACAATCCACATAAAGGAAAATAAAGAAACAACAAAAAGGCGCAACAGTATAAGATGACATGACATAAAATAAGCCTAACACTGAAAACTTATTTTAGGTTATCGTCGGTTGGTTGGATGCTTGTATGCTTCAAGGTTAGACATTTACTTTTTCGATGATTGTTACCTTCTGCCAGTTTTATAGTTGTATCGAATACAATCAGATATTTAGCTTCAAAGGAAATTAGTATCAGCCTAAATGCCTGCAATAAACTGTCACAATTTACCGCTTAACTGTGGAAGGTGATCTCTGAATACTTAAGAAGAATTATGTCTGTCGTGAACTTTTACAGCCCTATGATCTTATGCATTTAATTGTATGTATGAATGCTTTTGATTTCACTGTCTCACTTTTATTTTTTGTTTTGTGATTTCTACTAAAAATGTACATAATATTTTTCCAATTATTGTTAAAAAGCAAGAAGTTTGATTTAAGTTGATTTTTAGCGGATTTCCACCCTCTTGATTGCTTACCTAAACAAGTTTCATTTCATTGGATGTTGTTGATTCTGGAAATTGATGTGCATTTACCTATCGAGAATTTTCAACGTTTTGATTGATAATAAATGTAGTTTTTTAAAATTTATTGTAGTGTAGTATAATAGTTGAATTGAAACATAATTTCAAAAGTAGTTGCTGCAGATTTAAATTATAAAGGTTCCAAATTTAAAACGTTATCAGAGTTTATAAACCTTTATGAAAGCACTACAAACTCCAAAAAACCATAACTAAAAGCCTGAAAAGACACAAGCAGTTGAATAAAACCCAAAATCATCCTGAATCCCTGATAATATCGCCACATGAGTGCGTAAGAAAACAGTAAGAATTCAACTTTGAATGGAAAATGTGAACAGGAAGAACATGAAATAATCTTTGTTTGTTCCACCTTTTCTTTCCCTTATCAACTTACCATTGTGCAACAATGCACTTGTCTGAATTTTTTAAAAACTACGAATCCTGTAATCAGGCAAACTCACTCACCAACAAATAATGATAAAAAGTGTTGAATTCTTTCCTACAATGGTACATGCTTCGTGTAGGTACATTTTGTTTATATGCAATTGTGACGTCTGTTGCTTCAAAGCAGAAAGCATCAGCGGAAAACACACGGTGTACTGAAGGGGCCAATCTCTTATTTAAAAAAATATTTGTAAGGTGTAAATGCAGACATTCTCCCCAAAATGAGAACCCCTGGCACAGTGTTATTTAAAAAATGAAAAGCGAACCCATGAAAACATTAGTCAACATCATGCTAACTCCCTGCTGTTCCTTTCTTCCAATTTCTTCCTTCTGATGAATGTCAAACTACACATGAAATCCTTTTAAAAAAGTTACATACTGCCACAACTGCCACTTGCCAGGGTAGTGTTGTTGTCCTTTAAGATACACAAACGTGGCATTCTGCGTAAAAATGCACATGTAATTTAAAAGTTACATTCCATTCCAGGAAGTTTTGCATACAAGTTTTTTTTATTTGTTGAAACACTAAAAAATCACTCAGCCTCATCAACTGTCTTCTACCATCCGTGATCTGTTTTGCCGTCTGTGTTGTCATTGCTCGTCAAGCATTACACATTTTTGTATGTAAAGCTATGCCATTATTGACATGCATAGTGTATTATATGTATGTACGCTTGTTTTCACACCACCAACAATAATTATTTTCTCTCGGAACTTTGAAACGCTTCGCGACATAGGAACGCGACATGGGTTTGGATTTGGTTTGACAGTTTTACCCTTTTTTTAACACTGGAAGAAGCAAACCACAATGACTTGCCGGGAACCTTTTTTTTACAAAAAAAGACGGATCTTGTTTTGGTTTTGGCATGTTCGTAAATCCAAACTTTAAAAATAATATCCGTCGAAGTCGCAATGTGGACATTAATTTGGCGTTTACTTACGCAACCTCAAAAAAGGCAATCAACCAGTTAAAATTTCAATTAGTTCAAGTGCTTCAGCAATCAATGTGCACGGAATGAATTTGCATGTGGTCAGACCTGCAACAAGGAAGCCTACATATAGGAGGATCATACATTTTTATGTACGTTTTGAAACTTTATATATACTTAACATATTTGTGTACGCAACCAAAAGAATGTTGAACCTAAACATTCAATGACTCTTCAGGTAAAAAAACTGCCTGACAAAGCCGCATTGGCAACATTGTAACCTTCGAATTCGTATCAGTTAAAAATTTTCTGTGGCGCACTCATGCTAAGTTTCCGAATGTTCATTCAAAGCGTAGAAAAAGGAATTCTTGCTTATTTTGCTAAGATAATGAATATGTAGTCTATGAACTACATAACATGATGACTGTAATGTGCTTTCAAATGGTGTTGTTTCCTTACACATCTACAGGGAAATTGAAATTTTCAGACATAACACATCAAAATAATGTGTGCTGTTGTGTGCAATTGCTTAAGCGTGGCATGGTGGGATGATATAAGCAGTTTTTTTGTTGCTGATCATCATCCTGATTAAAAGGTTGTAGCACTTTTTTCTACCTGAACAACGGAAAAAATG
>JAHZNF010000761.1:0-11124 GCA_027744215.1 Troglopedetes dispersus
TAAAAAATCGTTGAGTTGAAATCCACTCAGCACACCAAAGTCACGTCTTTCCCTCTTCTGTAATATTCTCTTCTTGTTCATTCCTGTTTGAAGAGTGCTGATGGAAGGGATGAGCAAGGGTCCTTTTAAAACAAACTGTAGCAATTTTCTTCTTCTTTTTTTAAAAAAGAAAGGCTTCTTCCTTCCCTCAACTTTTTTTTGTTCCATCATCATTTTCATCACTACGACCATCTTCAAAGATGATTACACTTTTTTTGTTATTGTGAAACGTTCCCCCAGGCGCACTAGCACCAATTTACAATGTCATAAGAAATTGTTCTCTTATTACTGCAGCGTCGTGGCTTGGCTGGCCCGCTACACGGACAATTATGGTGGCCCAGTTTAATGACCACATTAAACAGGTTAGGTTAAGTACACTGTTTTCCAGCACGTCTGCAGCAAGCAAGCAACAGCAGAAGAGTATCATCTCTGTTTTCGTCAATGATGCATGAATGTACTGCCGCTGTTGCATGGGCTTATACCTACTTGGAAACAAAAAAAAATAGTGATTGTGAGGAAGCGAGAAGAAGCTAATCATCCATCAGACAAGTCTTCTTTTTTTCTGCTTCTACCTTTTAAAAAGCCCAGAAATAGGAGCAGAATCCTCTTCTTTTTATTGTTCTCTCCAGAGCCACTTTTGTTTCCGCCACGACCACCACCACCACAAAACAATAACAATGTTAAACGCTTCTTTTGCTCCGTTATGTAACTACCTAATCATAAGTGATAATCGGAAAGGGGAAAACGTTCCCTGGCACAGTAGTGGTTTTTTTTGTTTCATGTTTTTCCGGGGGATTTCTCACCAGCAGCCTCCAGAAAATAAGCGTGGTGCCATGACGGATAACCACTTCCTCCTTTGTTTTTCCTATGCAACGTAATATCTTTTCTTTTTTTTGGTGGGAGTGTGGATACTCATTAGATAATATTTTCCCTCAGAGAGAAACGAAACAAGGGGGAATGTGTGCATAAAAAGTGGTAATTGACTTTTAGTACTCTTTTCGTCTTTTCCTCTTTGTGCATGTTGCATCAACCACACGAGTCAACCCAGCCACAGAAGAATATTAGAGTGAAGTAAAAATGAGCAGCAAGCAGCGAGGAAAAAAAATTTGGTTGAGTGAGTGACTGACTGCTTCAACTTGACATGATTGGTCAAAGCGTAACCTAAAGTGGTTCCTCTCCGAGTCTAAGTAATCATAATAATAACAACAACAATGCATAAAAGAAGTTTTCTGTTCCAGTTTGCTCATCTGGTAAACATTTTGGATGTATTTACAAAGAAAACTGACGAATGTTATGTAGATGCTCTCCCAATATTTTTTTTCTGCTCAACCAGCAATTTTTATTTTGTTTGACCGGATATTAAGCTAAAAAAAACGTATCTCAGTCAGTCGTGATGATCATATCAGTGCATGGAAGTATCAGTTCTTTTTCCTGATGAACTTGTAGTCGTTCATCCAATCAGACTTGTTCACAAAAAACACGACGATGCATTTATTACCATCATATCATTTTTTTTCTTCGTGGATTGATCGATCCACAAACATCGGCAATGTTTGTGCTAGCAGCCTAATAAAGGAAATGGAGAACAATAATGGTCATAAAAAAGACAAGCCTCTGGTGGACTGATGAAAAGTGCGTGTTTGTACTTTCAAGGTCGTTGCCTTCTGGGTCGCAAAGTATATTATGGTTATCTTGAGCACATGAAAAAAGGGATGAATTGGGTTTCATGATGGGATTAAGTCTCGACAAGATTTCCTTTTTTTATTATTGGACTGGACTACCAAATAAAAGAAGAAATTATTCCGTGTTTCCAGAAGACGAAAACATGATGAAGTTGATTAATTCTCCAGGACTCTTGTCAAAAGATGGAGTGAGTCTCAAAAAAAAGTATGTAAAATCATATTTAATGAAGTGTCTACCTTATTTAATTCTCTCTTCTGCGAACTGACTTGAGCAAACTGTACAACAACAACAAATATTATTATGTATATATTTTTTGTTCCGCAAGTTCAAGTGTTGTTTTTTGTCGAATTGGGAAGTGGTAGTAAATAGTGATGAACATGTTGAGCGTGTTGACTACTGGAGTGAGGCTGAGACTGGACCCTGAATTACTTTTTTATATTCTCCATCCACTCACTCTCTAATATATTTGGTTGTGTAGCCAGTGGCAAAAAAAGTGAACTCACTCATTCTCACACGAGCTAAATATGTACAGCGCTGGTAAAAAAAACTCAGCATCAAGTCGTTCTCAACGTAAATAGGTTTTTTGACTTTGTCTGCTCTGCTCCTTCACTAACACTTTCCTAATGAAAGAAGAAGAAAAAATAGAATGGACCAAGTCAAAATAAATAAATGCAGTGCTCTCAGCCGACTGGCATGCATACAAAAAAAATGTATGTATGTATGTATCTCCAGTTTGTCCAGCAACTCTGACTGGGCAAGGCACTTAAAAAAAGAAGCTGGTGAAGTACGTGCGTATTATGACAAGAATGAATACAATGACACCAGAGAAGAGGACCATCAGAAAGACTTAGCTCCACTGCTGGAGACTTTCCCATTCACTCCCATCATAGCTCTATCTAATATCCTTCTTCCTTTGTTTTCCTTCCTTTTTTCCTTGTGTGTTTACCAGCAAAAAAAAAGAAGGGAAGTTGTCCATCTCCATTTAGCTGGTTGTACACGTACACACACAAGTATCCACTTTCCAGCCGTTCGTATTTTTTTATAAAAAAAGGTAGATAACACTATTTTGTGTATTTACACGTTATTCCTTGGCAAACATCCATCCATCCATTTCTCGAAGAGATATATATACGCCTGGTTTGAAA
The DNA here is from genome assembly GCA_027744215.1 of Troglopedetes dispersus. Classification (NCBI taxonomy): domain Eukaryota; kingdom Metazoa; phylum Arthropoda; class Collembola; order Entomobryomorpha; family Paronellidae; genus Troglopedetes; species Troglopedetes dispersus. Next base: position 2,868 of record JAHZNF010000761.1, read on the forward strand.
ATACAAGAAAGGGAAAATAAAACAATGTGTGTTCTTCACGAAGCCAAAGTGTATCTTCTTTTGTTCCTGACTTGAAAAAAAAAGCCCATACTTACTTCTAAGCTCGCTGTATGTGTGTGCACAATCCCAAGTTTAGTTTTTTTTACTAGGACTACGAAACACTATTTATAAATTCTTTTCCGAACCCGCACCACGTATATTCTTATCGTAGGTTTTGAATAAAACAAAAGGTGTGGATTTTGAGACTCCTTCGTGGTCCTTTTTGTTTTTATTTAGAAGAAAACGCTTATATTCCAGTCCCTGAGGCACTTTTACCAGTACATCATCAACTCGAGATGAGATGTATGTAGTTTGCATTGCTTTACTCCAACAACAAATTCTTCTCGCTGGCTTGCTCACCGCGCGTCATGAAGACTCAAAAACTTTTTTTTTAACTTTCGTTGTTATCAAACTGAAGCTAAGGATTCTTCAGAGTGAAGTGACTGACTCGATCAAGAAAACAAAACCAAGAGCTGTGTGCTGAATCTTGAATTGGGATGAATAAAGAGAAAAACTACTTCTGTATTTGTTTTACGTATTTTGTTCTTGTGGAGAGAACTCACCTTAATTTTGTTAAAAGATATGCGCAGCGCAACAACAAACTTTTTATACACGGAAAAAAGTTTTTATTTTCTTGGCGAAAAAAAATAATACGTTCAAATGGAAGAGTTTTTCGTAAGTAAAATTTAAAGGGAGGGAGCCGCAGTGGTAATGCTTAATCTTATTCTCGCAGCTAATATCTTACAAAATGCTTAAAATAAAAAATTGGATTCGAGCAGAAAGTTACGAAATGACCACCACTGTGGCCTTAACCAATTTTTTTGCGCAATTTTGCAAGAAGGTAAACATTAAGTACCTAAAATAAAGTACTAAAGTTAATTTCAAGATATCTTTTTCTGGCTGTCTTGATCAACGTGAGTGATGATGATGATGATGATAAGGTAGTTGTTTTATGGTTTTGTGTACTTTTCACGTACTTTAACGACTGACGTCGCCCTCAGTTTGCTTTTTTTTACAAATGAATTGCAAAAGCAAACTGATTCCCGTGCAACTTTAGATTGGGTTTTTGGATAATGGTTCCCCTCTGCTCCCGTTTTTTTTCGGGATAAAATTATCTCTGTACTTATATGTATATGTGGACCAGTAATCAGGATCCATTTTCATGCCCAGTTTTTATTTTCTAGAAAAAAAGGAGAGAGAAAAGTCTTTGATCTCCTTTTTTATTATTTGTTTTCGGGGTGGGAAAAATCTAGCGTGTCTCAATCCATCCACCTTGAAACTGATGGACTAGACTCATTATTACTTTCAGTTGATAAATACACAGAACCTGGGTGAAAAATTAGCTCCTTTGTGGGTCGCATTTACCAAAGAATAACCTGTTCCCCACTACTGCATCCCCAAAAACCCTGCTTTTTTAAAAAAAGATCGTTTTGGGCGTTTTAGAAAAAAAATATACTTTTCCAATTTTCGCCAATATGGGAATCTGTAGTCCTGCAGAAAACTATTTTTTTATGAGAGAGTGCAAATAAACTCAGATCACCCCAGGCACAAAAAAAAGAACGCTACTCCGGGTTCAGAATAAAAAGCACCAAAAAAATTTCATACGTCGTTCACGCCACATGTCAATATTAGACTTTCGCGCTCCACTTCCAAAATAAAATTCTGATATTTCCATATTTACATAAGATCCTAAAAAATGTATCATGTCGACCTGATTCTTTTTTCTCCTCCAGGCCTATATGCCTCCACTTCAAAGAGAAAATTCATTTCTGTACTAAAAAAATAACAGAAAGGAGTCAACTACTTAACAAATATCTCCTTGAACCCAACACATTGACTTTGACACTTGTCTGTTATTACTGTGTTGTTTTTATTTTCTTCGCTCTTAACACGGTAAACACCGCTTCCGTTGTAGTAGTTCTNTTATTACTGTGTTGTTTTTATTTTCTTCGCTCTTAACACGGTAAACACCGCTTCCGTTGTAGTAGTTCTCACACATCAGAGCTGTTTCATCTGACTCCTTAAAGCTCTCTGTCTCTCTTTTCTCCGATGTTCAATGAGCCAAATGGAGCTGAAGTGAGTTTCCCTGACACAATATAAAGTGGAGACTAGATGGAAAACAAAGAACGCATCCTTCCCGACAAAAAGAAGGAAGAGAGGACAGGAAATTGTTGCAATTTCTTGTTCTAATTTTATTCTTGTCTTTCAACTCTGGCTTTTTTTGCCTATTTGGCAAGCAAAATAAATATACGTCACTTGTTCCTTTCTTATTTATTTGTGTGCGTGTCTTTTAGTAGGATTTTTTTTTTCACGTGCGAGGAACGTATATTACTACTTCATTCTTTCTTTCTTTTTTTTACTCTCCAATTCTCCAATGATATTATTATTCTGATAAAAAAAGAGGAAAAAGCGTGTAAAGACTAATTTGGAATTAGCCAAGGAATTCCAACAATTCCCTCAATAGCTTTCCAGAAAATGCAGATTGGTTTGTTTCTTCACACAAAAGAAAAAAAGGAGTTTGACGGAATAAGAGCGACATGACTTTATAATTCCTAAAAGCTACTTTTGAAGAAAAAAAACCGAACAAGTGGTGTTTATCGATAAAGTCTGTGTGAATAAAGTGGCTCAGTACAAATTAAAAATAACAAAGCAAGTTCTCTTTTTTTTCTTGAGAAGATTTACTGCGTCTTTCGTCTCCCCATTTTTTTCTTCCTTTCTCTTCCTCGAGATATCCATTTATATGAATTGCGAATAGAAAAGGATTTTTTTGGCACCACCAATTCTATAAAATGTATCCTTTTTTAGATTCGCCATGGATTCCCATAAATATTAGTTTTGCTCTAGGTACTAGTAGTACAGACACAAGCATCCTAGAAGTGAGTAGATATTTTATTTTCTCAAAAAAAAAAACACAAAGTTGTTTCTTATTGTAGCTGCAGTGCAAATTTTGTTGCAGTCTTGTATGTACTCAACCTCCTTTACTGCCAAGGAAAATCCATTTTCTGTCCATTTAAATGAGGTACATAGTCCGTTTAAAAAGGGTTTTATATTTATTTTTCCTCTGGAAATAAGGTTGTGTGGAGAAGCCACCACTTAAAAGGTGACTGGTGCACTGCCCCATCTGCACTTTTTTTACCATTTTGCATTCCCACCGCCAGAATTACATTTTCTGGTTGGTCTACCGAAAGAAGGGATCATGGAAAGCTTCACTCATTTTTCACGATTTTTTTTTTAAAAGTCGCGTCACTTGAGGGAAAAAATGGAAATGAGTGAAGTGAAGAGAAATGCGAAAGGCAAATAAAACTGGATGAGGTTTTTCCTTTTATATTTTTTTCCGGGGGTTTTTCGGAGCATGTGCCTTGTCTCTGTTGTGATGACGGGGAAAAAATGAAATAAGCTCATTTAAGTCTCTTCGGAGTCGGCTCAAGTCCTCCTTTTACTATTCATAGAGGAGGAAAACAGCGGAAGCGAAAAACCATGGAAGTTCACACATCCGTGCTCTCTAAATAAATGGTGGTAGGAAGAACTAGGTACTCCTCTGTGTTTTCTTTCCTACTGACTTTTTGTGTGCAAAAATAAAGGTGACTGCTGTTTTGGCAATTTCATAAATATTATTGGAATGTCCTTTTTCGCAAAGATAATCATAAAAACTATATGACTAGCCGGAAAATTCTGAGAAAGACATGTAATATTTTCAGGTGATATTATTCAGGATTCTCTTTTTTTGGGGGTCGGTAGGCCCCAAACCTCTCTATAAAATATGAGTACTGCTGGAGAGAAAATGAAACTAAAAAAATGGAAGTACTTCCCCTACTTTCCTTTTTTTCACTTTTTTACGTGCAAAAATACAAATTGTGTGACGTGTGACGCCTCCTGGTTTTTTTTGCATCCACCAAAGGAATTTAATATAATGTAGTGTAGTATGGAATGTGTGTCTGATTATTTGACACACTTTTTTCTGGTAGGTGTGTTGTGTGTTTGTAGCATGATGTAAACTGGGAAAAAAAGTGCAACCCCTACTTTCCTTTTTTTCACTTTTTTACGTGCAAAAATACAAATTGTGTGACGTGTGACGCCTCCTGGTTTTTTTTTTGCATCCACCAAAGGAATTTAATATAATGTAGTATGGAATGTGTGTCTGATAATTTGACACACTTTTTTCTGGTAGGTGTGTTGTGTGTTTGTAGCATGATGTAAACTGGGAAAAGGAGCAAGAAAAGAAGGAAGTGAACCTTGACTGGAAATTGGAAGCGGAGTTCACATTACCATGCACTCTATTTTCCCAATGCTTCATGAAAATTGTTGGTTCTTAGTTTCGGTGAAAAGAACACACCGAGTCAATTACCCAAATCAGAGAAACTGTGGACTACTTTTTTTGGGGCGGAATTGGATTGAAAATATGTGGCAACTTCCATAACGAAAAAAAAACAAGAAATTAAGATTACTATTTTTGTGTACACACAGAGGTTGTACCCGTTTTCAGGGGAAGTTCTATATAGATTGCATCTCTAATTTTTTTTCTGTAGTCTCATTTTATAAAACAAAAAAGAAGAAAGGTCCACACAGATAAGTATAAAACTTTTTCTCTTCAATATCTGTCTAATCCGTTGTTTCTGTTGTGTTCAGTTGAAATAGTAACGGATGAATGAATGCGTGAGGTGTCCTACAAAAGTAGGTTCTCATCTCGTCCATAATTCTTCTTGGAAATGACGGAGTAGACAAGAACGAATCGAGTGGACTCCCACAGATCCTTCTTTTGTTTTCCTTGTATGCCTACATTAGAATGCTGGGAGGAAGGCTGCTAAAGGATTTTAATAAAACTACAATACCAAAAACAACCACCTGCTTCGACTTTTCCGAGAATGTTTATGAACCAAAATGTGCAACTTTTTTGTGTGTAGCAACGGCTGAGCAGACAAATATAAGGTTTATTACTCACAATGGAAATAAATATATGGACGATATTGGGCTCACTCCTGTTATTTCAGGTTTTCTAGGGCACAGGTGCGTCCTCGCTCTTTCTAGAGTTCGGATGGATAGGGCTTAAGTCCAATATTATATTTGTTGCTCGATATAATAATATCAGACTTCTATATTGTTGCGTACTAATCACGCTTTTGACAAAATGCCTTATCATTATACGTCTATACTCCTACGTGCTTTCTAGCCTTCTCTCCTAAAAGGTTTGTAATCTGACCACCTTCATTAAAAGGTGCACAACTCAAAAGCTTAACTTTGTTTCGTTTAACTAAGTCAAAGGAACAAAAAAACTGACCTGGTATTATGAGCTTCCTCCTTTCAAAAAAAAATTTTTTAGCTGAGTAGGACACTCGCCAAATTATATGTTGCTTGTCTGTTCAGAAAAAAAAGGAAAATGGAAAGAAAACTCTTGAAAAATGTTGTACCTTATCGGTTAACACATTAGTACATCAGGTAAAAAATATTTATGACTGTCTATTGCCTTCCTGTCAACTTTTTGGTGGCTTTTAATAGTTTGGGTGATGGTGAAGATGATACAATTGTGACTATCTACCTGGGCTGACCTAATATCCACTTTGACTTGACACACTGAACAAAGCGTATTGAAAATTTTTTTTAAATACAAATATGTGTACAAAATGCAGAACCTTCACTGGACACTTTTTTGGCCCAGGTATATGATATCTTCTTGTCCACAGAGTGGTCTGCCAAAAAAGTGTCCCTTGGTGTGTCTGTGTAAAAAAATAATCGATTTTTATTAATAAAATAATAATAAGAGCACACGGGAAATGTCGTGGTGGCAGGATTGTGTACTGAAGTATTGGCCCAATAAAAAAAGTAGGTATGTGGACTACCAATGTATACTCTTATTATTTACCTGTGGGTTTTTCGTCCAAAATGCGAAGACACACAACATGGTAAGTGGTGTAAGTAAATAGTTATGGGTTGTTGTTTTCCCCATTATTACGTAGCATCCATTTTCATATTGAATTTTGTGTGTGGAGGGAACTGTTTGCAAAAAAAACAGTTTTTCTCTTGAACTATCTACCCACAATTTCCTTTATGTCATGTTAGATGGTAATATATAAAAAGTATACAGAAAGTTTGCAACATGGTTTCATGTACACACTTCAAGCTTGTCCGTTTTTCCAAGCTCAATCCCATTCAGAGTTGTTGATGGAGTGGAAGCTCAGGAAAAAACAAACTTATCGACTTTGAATGTTTTTTTTCTGGCTCACTCACAAGCTAAACCTGGAGCTTAAATGGAAGGTCAATATCAGCCCGAATTGATTGGACCGCGAACGGAAAGCAAACATGAAAGTCATTACAAATGCTACACACGTCAATATCAGAGTGAACACACGATTTATCAAAATACATGCTAATGGGAGTATTTTTTGACCTGGAAAGGAATAAAAAATATGGTCTCTTCTAGTATGTTGCTATTTTTTTTATATTTTTTTCGCTTTTTTGTACATAAATTGACCCTATTCTGGGAAATCTACATGAATGGGTTCATTCAATAAATAATGATTTGCATTTTGATCAATATCATGCATATTAGTACAAGTTTTTTTTTTCGAGGATGGAGCAAAAATTTGTTTATGGAGTTGCGAGAGAAAAAAAAAGATTAGCATGCGTGTAGCCATTTGGGAATGATGGTTATTTGCTTTAAAAAAATAAGAAAAAAATCCTCTTAGTGTCCATTTGAGAGTTTTTATGTGTGCATCCCACAGGTTGACTGACTCATTGTCAGCATAGTTGAATGTTGAGTCGAAACCTGCAGAGGATAATGATGATGATCAGAAATCCATTGTACTTATCATCATTATCCGATTTTCCTTTTTGTCTGTTATTATTGTATACGAAACTTTTTTTTATCGCAACCTGCAGAGGATAATGATGATGATCAGAAATCCATTGTACTTATCATCATTATCCGATTTTCCTTTTTGTCTGTTATTATTGTATACGAAACTTTTTTTTCAAAACAGAAAATATACATGGTATCGTTTTTACTAGTGAAGCATGACGAAGAGCAAAAAACTCGAAGTTCTATTTATTTGAGAATGGAAATAGAAGAAAAATAATAAAATAGTTCCCCCCACAAAAAACCGCTTTCTCACATGCTCAAGGAATATCATCATCATCACATATCTTTATATGTACCTGTTTTCTGAAGAAGAAAAAATATGAACTTCTTTTATAATATTTTCTACTGGCCTTTTTTCCTTGAAAAAAAATTTTTTTTATACGTTAGTCGTATTTGTGGCTCCAGGGCTCTTGTAAGAATGAGTTGAGTCAGGGAGTAATATTCCGGTACTGGATTTTGCTCCTCTTTGAACCTCGATCATGTACCTAGAATATCTTTTTTTTATTTAAGGTGTACATATTATATTCACACACTTATTTTTTTGTAAGCGTAGCTCCAAAAAAGTTTTCTGGTCACAGTTAGCAGTGTGTTGTGTGAGTGCTACACGGTTTGGCTCAAAAAGAAGTCAGACAAAATGATGGTGTGTGTAGTAAGTTGTAACAATGTGTTCCTAATCTAACTCAAATACATGGCCGGAGCGGCAATCTTGCACATCCTTCCACAAATACCAAAACAGCAGTGAATGCATTGTTACACTTTTTCCTCTTTGTTCACAAACTCCTCTATTTTTTCTTCGTATTATGCTTGTGTACACATTGTATCTATATATTATTTTCTTTTGAGACGGAATCTTTTTTTAAAAAAAGAAGAAGAAGAGAAAATATAGGTAATGCAGTGCATAATGCATGTTCTATGCACACATCATTTTCTTGTTCGAGGACATATATAACCTCAGCACAATGTAAAATTGATACCTTCATTTCCCTCTCCTCCACTACCATCCTATATATTTTTTTTCCTTTCTTTAGTTTCTGTGGAAAAAAACTTGTGAGAAAAAAGAATCCAAAGTTGAAAAAAATAGAAGAGAGCCTCTGAGTCCCCTCAGCTTTGGTATATAGATTTCTACATCTTCTTTTTTAAAAAGAGATGGTAAGTGAAGTCCTCCTTTTGTTGGTTCACTGTTCCTCCTTGTGTGCAAGCATCACCATTTCCACACTATTATTCATATCGGAGAAGAGAAAAAAAAGACTTCATGAGTTTTAGAGAGGAAATGGAGTTCACAAAGTTGCTCACTGTGTGTGCTCACACATCAGTTCGCCTCATAAACCATTAAGAATTACGTTCTTGTTTGTATGTGTGTGTGTG
>JAHZNF010000762.1:0-17334 GCA_027744215.1 Troglopedetes dispersus
TGGACATGAGACACGTGCATGACCTTACAAAACGTAACAAAACAATCTAAAATAGTAACTACAACTAAGCTACATAGTACAACAGTCAAAACATATAAAAATCTATGCTTTTATATGAATTCTGCCACCTCCAGTTTAAAAAGTCGGAACAATTGCATTCAGCAAAATACATCGTACAAATAAATTATACAGTCTGTCCGTCCGTCCGTCTGTTAGATCTTCATAACGGCAGCGAATTTTTGAAAAGTTTTTGCACATGCCTTTGTGGAAACATTAAAAAATTATCCTATATTATTCACACCTCGTACTCGTACTTCCAGAAACACGATCGTATCTTCCGAATCGCGAAATGCCAGATTTAACTGCAACACACTGAATAAGAAATACCCTTACACAAGTGACATTTTAAATATTTTCTAAGGTGATTAAAATGTAAACTCAGCAGTTTTTAAAGTGTACGTAATGTTAAGAAATGGCAGTATTACAATCTGTAATCAGCGTTTTGGTGCAACTCAGAAAGTAAAAGAAGTGCATTCAAAATGAACATCATGTAAGCGTAATACATTTGAAACGTTTTTTAAAACATTCCAAACTCTAATAAAATTCACATTTCAAAATAAAAAATATTATTTGATAACCATTTTAAGACGCAGGTTGAGGTCAACAAGTCAACAAGTAACAGAGGAGAAATATTAAAATGCCGTCGATACGGCTGACAAATATCGGCAAGGGTGTTTTATAAATGAATTTTAATCCTTTGACATCATTCTGCCAAAAATCTAACGTAGTTAAAGAAAACAGATAATCCCAGCGAATTCCAATAGCTCACGAGCTGCCCTTTTGTGTGAAAATCTTCCAATCTTAAATTACCCGCTTACTAATTAGTATGCCTCCTGAAATCGGTCCATCCGTAACCCAGACAAGCTTTAGCATTAATTGTTGATAATTAATTGAACGAGCATTATGTGGTACCTTGGTGAATGTGTTTCTAATTTATAGGAAGGGAATACATCTTAATTTAGTAATGCTTTTACATACGTCCTCCTGGAGAAAAATCAATACCACAAAAGCAGTTGCCTGCAGATGATGGTGTTAATTTGGAAGTATTTTTTGAACGTCATGAAGATGTGAAATGATCGATCAGCCGTATTGAAGTGTTCAATTCGTTTTAATATCTTGAGCAAGGGGGACTGAATATTGTGTCTGTACCGTAGGAAAATACATACGTTCAGTGACAAACTTACATTAATTATAATTAGTTAAAGCTAAAATGATTTCTTTAAGCATACTTCATGTTAATCTTATCAACAGTGAAAACAGAATTTGCAGCCACCCTGTAGTTTCGGAGATCCTTTTTGGTGACAATGCACCCAAATATTCTTTAAAAAATTGAATAGACCTAACCAATCGGTCTCTTTCATGCTCTGGAGTTTCATAAATAATCATTAGTAATGTTGCATCATAGTTTTGCCCTAACCCCAAGCTTCTCCAGTTTCTTAAAATTGCGAATCGTTTATTCCCAGCACAGGGATCAAATAAGTAGGACATGCATAATTCGAAACTAAATTCAGATTATCAATTCATTGAGACATTTAGTGTTCCAGTCGCGCAATCAGTTTAAGGGAACTGGCAAATTGCACAGACTCAAGTGAACTTGTAGCTCGCGTGAAGACAAACTGATTAAGGAGGATAAAAAGCTGCAGATACAATGTAGGGATAGAGAAAGTAGTTGTAGAGAAATTGATGGGTTTTTGCATGCATACTTTTACGGTGTTTCGCAGAGAATGAAATCAACAAAAAAGTGACATTTCATCCTACTACAAAAATGAACTTGTTAACTGCAAAAGTGCACATCAATTCCATGAGTTTCAAGTTTGTTTTCAAATTTAGGAACTATGATTTTTAAATTGATTAAAAAATCAAGACATGCTACAAAAATTAAACCGAAACCACAAGTGCTGACTCACAACTCTGAACTTTTTAAACACTCCGCTTGTTGGAAGTGTACACAAGTGTGGAACAGTTTTGTTAAGTTTTACGGATGGGAATTTTTAAACTGTTATTTGTCAGTAAGGGAGAACAGCCATGATAATACTTTATGTTTTGTACTCCGTGCTGGTTGATTACAATGACAGTAAATTAAATAAAATCTCGTTGTGTGAAGACCTTCACACACCAAATGAAAAATGATCAGTCTTGTCCCTAATTAAAAACTTTCAGCGCCTGTGCCTCGACTGCTGCTATCCGTATTTAGTGGCTCGTAGCTTATCATTAAAGAGAAAATCGGAAAATCACGTTAATCACTCCAGATAATTGGCACGCCATTGTGGTAAGGACTGGTGAGAGTGGGCAAGTGGAAATCTACATAGAAATGTTGAGCTGTTGCGTGATCTTTGGTACCGAAATACGAAAAATCTGATGATTCTATCCAATAATCATCTACGTAATCTACAATTTTTCTCGTAATTACTTGTCGGCGGCATAAATGGCACGGGAGATTTTTTTTACATTTCGGGTGAATGAGTGGAACGGATTCGCATCTGCGAGCCTACTTTTATAAAAAAAAACTAATAACAAAATCCATGCATATACAAAGGCTAGAGTATAGCTGACACAGAGAGTTTCCCGGTAGATAAGGAGAGCAACAACTTGAGTCATTGTGACTGAGGAGACGGCCCATACAATTTCTGTTTGAATAGACTTTTTAGAAGATCAGAAAAGCTAACAAGCGACCTCATGAAAAGAAAAGGAAATCCTCCGAGCTACCCAATTACTCTGAGAAACACAATGGACAAAAAATATATGTATATATTGTGCGGAGCAGAGGGTCCAACCCCTTTTCATAAGAAAGCTAATATTGAATTTGATAGGGCTACGCGAACAGCACCTCGGGAACATGTGGGCTCACACAATGTCATGTCATCACATCATCACACATTCATCTCACACACACAAGCACTCACACACTTTCATCTATCATTTAATTTATTTGCCCGCATCCATGTTTAAATGAAAATTTTGTATTATATCTATCCTTCACCCTTCAATCCCAGATTCTTTCCCCTTTGCTGCTCTTTCGAAAATAAAAAAATGCTGCCCTGTGTGCTGGCTTACGTAACACAGATTTTACCTACTAAGGAGAGCGAGATGAGGAGTCTGCCCTTTATTCGAGTTGTGTGTGTGAAACATCTCATCATCACAATCCTCATATATTTTCTATGAGTATATTATGCCTACACGTTACACTTTGATCCTCCAAGTATGAAAAAAAAAATTTTTTTTGCTTCTTTCCGCCACTGTGAAACATTATGGAATGATATGGTGTGTGTAGTTTTTCATATTATTAGCCATATAGTATGAAAAACTTCACATAATTATAATGAAAAAATACAAAAAAAATTCCCCCCAAATGAATAGCTTTGTCAGTCAGTTTCCAGGCAGGCAAACCCTTCACAAAATTTTATGCTCCAAAGAGAAGAACAAAGTTAGGAAAAAAGAGTGGCAGTGCAAAGATATAATACAATTTTTTTGGATGTAGTTGCTGTCTCATCTTCAACCATTCGTTTGCTTTTTTCCATGGATTTCGTGGAGGATTCGTAAAAGAGAAGTAAAAAAAGAAATGTCATAAACATAATCATCATCATTTGAGAACCACCACCACCATACCATCTCTGTGGAGAATAATACGTAATACAAATGAAGTCTCGGCTCATCCTACGCTCAATTCCGCATCAACGAACACATCAATTCCTGTTCCGTCAGGAGGACGCTCTCCAGCAATATTTGTGACAAGTAAACAATACCAAACTTATAAAAATTTAGGTTGGAAAACGCATTCACAGATAACCATCAATGCAATAATATAAATGGAAGGATATATGTAAGTACTTATGTGTTTTACTCGCTTTTGTACTATATTTTTTCTGTGCCAATGTTTGTACCTTTCCAAATTGAATAATAGCATTCCATGAATCAGCTCTAGCGAGAAAATATGCACATCATGATAACAGTTACTTGTTATCATGATATATAATACTTATAATTGTATCAATATCTGGTTCATCATTTAATTTTTTTCAACAACAAATCTAATCACTTTAGCAGAGAAATTAGTTCTCTTGCATTTAAAAAGCCTAATCCATATAATTTTTTTAGACCAAATTTTCTCATCTCCACAAATTATGTTTTTTCAGAACTCATTTTGAAAACATAATGCTTGGGCCCATTCCCTTACATTCAAAATTTCCACTTATAATTAGAGGATTTGTTTCACTATATTCTTTGACGATATTAGCTCAAAATTTAACGTAGGCAAGGTATATCATACTATTCATTAAATTCAGGTCAAGGTTAATTAAATAATGCGTGCTTTTCTTGTTCAGTCTATATTGTCTGAGGTAGGGATATGTAGTATTTTAAATTTTACTTTAATAATTAAAAAGTTGATTTAGCTATTGTTTTGCAAAAGATTCGAGTGAGATATTTTTTTAGCAAACAGGACAAAGCTATCTGAGATTTTTCTAGTCTAACCTCAATTGTTTATGTGTAAATTTTACAACCACTTTTTCAATCTGGTTGATAATCATAAAATCTCGAAGCCTGCCAATTTGCGAATATGAAGAAAGTTTATTTGTTAATTTCAGAAGTAGAACTGTACCATAATTTAAGCTGCTGTGATCTTTTACAAATATCTCATCTGATACTTTGGAAATTTCTTGACTGCAACAATATTATTTAATAACTTTAACTTGATTACAAAAAAATATTAGTTGAAAGATCTTCGATTCGAGTTTCGTGATAAATTCTAATGTTGCATTCTACATGGAGAAATTGAAGTGCGGGCGGGTTGCATCACTCCAATATAATATTCCCAAATATTTCTAAGAAAAAAGACACTTCTCATTCTCAAAATTTCGTGAATAAATAATTCTCTCTTTAGAATTTTAGTGTTGTTTAAATTTCATTCACAACACTACTACCAATATACCATTTGTATTATTAAAAAGGGTTTTCATTTCCCTTTAAAATTGATTTGCAAGAAAAAAAACCCGAGATAAGTAAATAAGCTGGAGGCAACAAAGACAGAGCAACAAACGAATTTCATACCGAAATGCGAAATAAAAAGTTGTCACAAGAACGCTTCATATTGGATACACCCGAAAAGTATCCTTTGCTGCCGCAAACATCCTCCATTACAAAGCTCTGCCTACGCCTTGAGTATTCTAAACTAGTAAAAGTGAAAAGGAAAATACACACACGGAGGCACTTTTTTGTGTACCCGTTTTCACCACAGGCTTTTTCTTCGTGTACTCACAGATGATGGATAATCTACAACAGCGCATGGAGGGTAGAGTTGCTCGCCATGCCGGATTTTTCGGGAAAGAGATGGTGCGAACCAATGGATGACCCGGACACCACAGACGCCTCCATTCTCACGCCCTTACGTGTTCTTCATGACGCTCGACTGCTATATTGATTCAACAGCAACATGATACTCAGGCGAGTACGAGAAACGCGAGGAGAGCGAGAGAGTGAGAGAGAGAGAAAAAAACTCATCTTGCTTGTCTCAATTCACGGTTCCGTATAAACATGTGATGTACATTTTCTCTCCTCTCCGACTCCCTTTCTCTTCGCCCCACACTATATATTCACCATAGTACAACCAAAAAACCTTAAATATAACTTCATAGATATAACACAACTAAATCTTCCTGAGTATACAGACACTCTCTTTCTACTTTAAAAAAACAAGACTGCTCTCAACTCACCATATTCCTTCTTTTGCTGCAGGAATTGGAGGATGAAAAGAGTAAACTTGATAAAATGTGAACAGAGAAATTTCACCTTGATGCCACCACATTTTCTCACAACTGCATCACTCTCTCGCTCTCCATTTTATTTACCGTTCCTCTTTTCACCTTTTACTTACACTTCTCGCATAGTTTTTACACCAACTGCTTTCCATTTCTCATACTTCACTGCTTTTTTTCACTTCTGCGCTACTCCAATGTCTCTCTCTCATCTCCTTTTTTTCATCGCACCATTCCACCATCATTACTTTATTACTACAAAAGCTCTACTCTCTAGCTAGGGAAACTTCCTGTGCCGTTCTTGCCTAGACAAACAACACACCTACATCTTTTTTTTCCTAGAATGTGCTCAGGTTTTTGGAAACTTCAGCCAACACCTCATTTTCCTTCTGTTCCTGGCGGCACGTAAGTTCACGTCTACACAAGAGATGCGATGATAGTGGCTAAAATATGAGCTTGTTATTCCACTACGAAACTGATATCATCCTTAATATTCATTCTATAAAACCATATTACAAAGCTTGAATAATATTCTTGTCGAAACTTTTTTCGTAAAAAACACTAAGGTGTACACGAACGAATATATATGTATTACTCATTCCAATATGCACTCAAATTCAACCAAACTTATATAGACTATCAAATTCAGAAAAAAATATAAACGTACATAATATGTACGCATATGACGATGCACTGAACCAACAAAACTTTATCGTTCCCAACAACCAAAAAAAAAATCAAAGGAGCATAGTACACACAAACAACCATTATTGCTGAAAAATAACTCCTATTCAGCTCGTCGACAACACAAAACAAAATCCGCATTGAGTCGAATGAGAGATTAAGGAGAACTGAATGGTAAATTATCCAAGAAAAAAAAATTTACCGTGGTGCTCATCTCATATTATGTAAATATGAATGCCTATTTGTTCGAACGTGAATGACGAGCCTCCCCTGGAAGCAAACATACCTGTAACAAATAGGAAAGGCGAATTCTATTGAGTTCGGATTCTATTGGTACAACAAAATAGTAAAAAAAATGTTGGATGTGTACATACGACTCATACAATGAGAATAAAATGTGACACCCAAACCAGATGTGCGTGCCAACAATTCATTTGATTTGATACCTGAGTAGATGCGATTCTGAATGGAATATATCGATGACAATCTTATTCAGTTTTGCTCATGCATGTAAAAAAGGACAACACAATCCTATCACCAATTATATTAGTTGGAAAACTGTCTCCTTTGAAGTGCCCACTGGGTCCGTAATGTTGTCATCATCATTGGGAAGGCAAAACAAGGCTCCTCACAATTGCGTAATAGGTTTATTCGGTACGGGTAATTTCATTCAAGTTCAATGTTAACAGGACAAAGTTGTTGCAGTGCTTTTTTTTCAGAAGAGGATCTACCAGACTAAACTTACAAACAAACAGATTTGTCCTGTTTCATTGAACTCGCAACGTTCTCTTCTTTGTCTCCATTGTCGCAAGAAAAGTAAATCCAATTCAGTGGAACAAACAAGGTATTGAATAGATACGAATTGGATTCTGAAGACTTAAGTATATTCACAATTCTTTTGGAAAATAGCAAATATTTTGACAGAAATTTGGAGAAAATGCATATCCTTTAACAATGGATTATCTGACCCTCGAAATTTTTTGGGAGGAGGGGCAGCAGTACACAAAATATACATACCTAGATACAATTAAGCTACTCTAAACACACAAGTTGTGTGGCAGTTTCTTGCGACATTTATGAAGAAATGCCAGTATGTGAAGAAAAAAACTAATTTTCACCTATCCGAGCGATTGCTCTTTCTCAATTGGTACTTTTGCAACTTGTGTATGTACCTTGATCTACGCATTTCAGAAACATAATTTGTAAATCCAGTAAATCGTATGACAGATCTCATAATTTCGCAGTAATAATTTACGAAACATATTTCTTTTAAGTTTGGCTCACAACTGTCAAAGCACTCAGCAGGTTTCACTATAATATTAAACCAAGCTTGCTATAACAATTACAGAACAAAAGGAAGGACTCTCATAAATGTTTTGTTTGAACTGGGGTCATCCAGTCGAATCCTCAAAGAGGAATTTATAAGCTATATTCAGATTAAAGAAAATTTTAAAGCTGACGGAAAAGCTGAAGAACAAAGATATGTCAGCTCCACCAACTTCCGCGGTTGCTCCATTGAGGGCAGTGGGTGCTTCACAATCTCAAACCCGCACCGGTCCCCTACTCTGTATAAACTAATGTGGCAGTAGTGGAATTGTTTCTGGTTTTCCTTTTTGGTTCTCTCCTTTACTGAGTTCATATGCCAGCATTGAATCAACTTGGTTGAGGACTAGGACTGTATAGGAGCTTTTTTACACTTCCACTAGGGTTGTCGTAATCTCTGAGCTTCAAAGATTCAGTGTCAGAGTGAGCTAGTGGAGGTAACCTATTCCTTATCAATTCAGTATGTTGTGTCCTTTGTTTTTGTTTCATAAAGATAATTGTGGGATTACTTGGAAAGTTGGTGAATTATTTCAAGCGTACTGATGGAAAGAACCTTTAGATGAACTGTCAAAATAAAGATATTAGTAATGCATAAAATAGCTGAAAAAAGCACAAATAATAGCCAGCAAAGTACGGAAATTAAAATAAAAAAGCATAGATTATTAGATATTGAACCAGGTATAAAATTTTTGCACAAATTTATAACTAGATTGAGCATAATGTTACCTGATGCTTCGCGCTTTTCTCACAATCATTCAACCAACAATAGTTTCATAGTGATTTCCATTCTGTGTAATCTCGTCAGGATTTGGTTAAAAAATATACATTAGATAATGCATGTCAGAAGTTTCTAGTTTTCGTGTCCGCCTTCCACTCCGTTCTAACTTTACCTTATCAGATGCAAAATATAATTCCCTTTGTTCAGGCTTCCATTCGAAAATTCAGTCTGAAGCTTAATTATTAAATAGCATTGCCGATTGATTGATTTTGGGTTGGATGAGAACTTGGAATGGGTGGGGGACGAACGAATTGTTTTCCTCTTCTAAACTACCGTAAGCATCTTCCGCATTTTTACTTTATATGTGCGGCTCCACTCATTCATTTGGTGCAAAAAAAATCAAGGGTTGGGTTTAATTTATGCCAAAAGTAGATGAGCCCATATCTTCAAAATAATTTTTTGGCAAAAATAGAGTTTAAAAAAACCCAGATTCTGAATAACACACTTGGCATCCAATAAAAATTGCTCAAAGCCTACTAGTTTATACTTGATGAAAACCCAAGCATTCGTTCATCAGTTGAACAAATATATTAATCTTTCTTTCTGACCACCGGATCCCTTTATTCACACAAGGTAAACCTAACCTAATGAGTTGTTTAGTGCGCACTCGGAGAAAATACTTTTTTAGCCATGCAAAAAAGAGCAGGATATACTTTAATCGCAATCAACGTTTTCTCATCCCAAATTGTTAATTCTTTTGTGGTGTGTGTGTGGAGAGTGGAGACATAGCAATAAATGCTGTTGAATGGAATGGTTAAACACTGTTTATTACGAGATCAAACGACACATGTTATGAAACACCAACAAAACGGCAAAAAAATGCTGCTGGTTACTTACTCAGAACCTTTTTATGCAATTCCATAGCTCACTTCTCTCCTTCTCCTCGGTACACACACATAATATAATAGGAGTAGGATTTTTGGAAGGCGAGACGAAGACGTATTAAGAATGAGCCATCGCACACATTTCTTTATTTCTCTACTAAAGTAATAACACATGAACGGGTCGCTCGCAGAAGAAGAGAAAAGGACGGATGGATGATCGAGTGAAAATGCTTTGCTACTAACCACCACCACCGCCACTACCGCTTTCCTCGTCTTTTTCTATTACGTAGTTAATACATATACGCTAGAGAAAATTTTTTTTTGGTGTGGTGGTGGTACTGCTCCTGTTGGCCAAGAAGGAATTTATTAGTGCCAAATTTTCCAAATCATTAAGTGCAGATATTTCAGTGAATTACAAGTCGTTTATGTAGCGGATGGTTGGATTTGTACATTGCTCACAGTATGAAGTCATCGACATTACACGCAGCAGTAACTTTCACTCAGTCAGCATCAGCCCGTCGAGCGCTAGACTGGGTGCGTGCAATAGCTGTAAAACTCTCTACTACCCACCGCGATTAGATAATGTATATTTGCTTGTTCCAACCAACCTCACATATCAATACTGCCTTTCTCTCTCTCTCTGTTTTCTGTTTTCTCTCCTACAAAAAAGGACAAGGACAATGTGAGACTGTAGCTTGACAAAGAAAACACCTACCATATAACAAAGATGAATCCAAGGTAATGTACTTCACAAAAGTTGGATTACAGAAGCATATTTATATAGTGGAGACTTTAGAGGAAGATCTCTGCGGTAACCGTAGCCTGTGAGAAAAGGGTACAAAAATGTATCTACGTGGAATGTGTAGAAATAATGTTATAAAGGCTCGACAAACGTCACCAATCCCACCAGCAAAAATGAGTCCGGTTTTTTTTTTCGAATAAAATAACTTTTTTTTTCTTGTGTGTCTCTCTATGTGTGTGTGCTTTTACGGCATGATCATACACCCAGGGAAATAGTGACCATCATTTTCTCTCTCGTATTTTTTTTCTTTCAACAAAGTGTGTCGTTAGTCGTTACACTGCTGCCTCCCTCCTCTTTTTTTTATTTGTGTATGTGTGTATGATAAGGAGGAAAAATGTTAGATATTTCCATGAAAACTTTCCCTGTGGAGAGGATAGTTTCTCGGAATACACATGTCGTGTGCGGAATACTTTAGGTTGGGTAGCTCCCACTATAGTAGCAGATCGCGTCGCTTGTGTATTTTTAAAATCGAAGGTTGCACAACAATAATAAGTGTGCTATAGGGCAAAAATGTGGGTATATTTACATATATGTGCTATAAATATTAGGGCTTAGTAGATATAACACACACACACATTCTTTTTCTATGAATGTTTCAAGCCTCGAAGAATGTGATCAGTATGAACATTTCGGAGTTGTCGAGATGCAAAGGGAACAACCACTTTTATGACCACTCTGGAGTTTTTACATTCCAAAGATTGTACGTAGCGTAACAGGAATTTTCCCTGCTTGTCTACTTATTTTTTACTGCAACAACTGCTATAACTATTTTACTTTGCTTGTTTTTCCCCCAAAAAATGTTACTTTTGCTGTCTCTATCGTAGGCGACTTTTATATTTATGTATAGAACACACATTGCATAGTTTTTTTTTATATTGTAATATAAATATTTTGTAGTGTGCCGCTGGATAGTAGGGAGCTCTGGAGATGAACAAATGGCATGAAGACAACAACAACGGTGGCGGCCGTGGTGGTGGTGGTAGTGATGTAAACATTTAGTTTTCTTTCGCTTTTTATGGGAGAGAAAGGAGCCTATTTTATTGGTGTTGCTGTCGGCGCTCGAGGTTCACTTTTGGAGGCGCCGGCCGTGCCGATACTTTCTTGCGACACTCAACATAAAAAACGAGCATCCATTCATTCCATTCTCATGTTACACTCCTATTCTCTTATATAATATATATTTCTGGGGAAGAAAAGGAAGAAAAATAGCTTTCAACTTTTTTCTATAATGATATGGGAAAGAGCTGCGTTAGCATTATATGCACACACTAGAACATTCACGATAGAGTAACCACCGCTACATGTCAAGAACATTGTGGAAAATGGTCTGTTGGAAATTGCGACTCATAAATGCTGTGGCGGGTCAGGATTAGTTGGAAAGGAAAAAAAACTTTCTCGCTCCGACTCCCTACTTTGATAAGTAGTGAGTCAGAAACTAGTAGTGAGTTGAGTTGAGGATTCTTGCTTGCTCCTGCAACTTCCAAACAGTAAAAAGTAAATCGAGGAAAAAAAGAGAGAAAAAACCTTGTAATATATTATGCTAAAAGCAGCATATTCAATGAGACGTGTGCTTATTTATGCTTTCATTTTCCAAGATTGCTAACAGAACTCTCACACAGCCTCAATGGCAACTCTCACTTACACACACACGACACAACACAGTTCATAGAATCAAGTGGGTTGAGAGAGAAGATGCGAGAGAAGAGTGTGTGCAAGAGTACAGCGCATTGTAAAGCATCTTTATTTGCCTCATTTTGCAGCAATAGTTTTTTTTATGAAACTACACTCATCCCTGACGACGACGAGTCCTTGTCTGATTTTTTTGAAAAAAAGGGCAAATATCACACAGCAAGAAAAGAAGTGGTAGGAGTAATAGAGGAGCACACGAAATAGTGAGAGAGGAGAAAAAAAAAGATAAAAGACAGTGGAATGGAAAAAGTCAACGACATTCATTCATCCATATAATATAATTTTTGTGGAGTTTCTACTTCTTTCTGTTCTGCTGGATATGCATTTTTTCTACTTCTGCGTGAAAAAGACCTACATGGCAGTATAAGCCTGGTTAATGGAAGTGTGCATTCTGAAGAGTGAAAACTTTTTTTTGGATCTTCCTTATCCATCCTTTTTTTTTTCTTAAAACTTTGTTGTTTTATTTTCCTCCACACATATGAGAAGACCAAACAAGCAAAAAAAAGAAATACAGTTTTGTTGTATCGTTTTTTTTAAATAGTTGTACAGTATGTAATATGGATGAATGTCAGGTGCCCCGAGCAGTTTCCTTATCGGATCTTTTACATGCCACGCAATATTACATTTAAAGTTGGACTTTTTTAAATAATATTCTTGAATGCAAAGTGTTCCGACTTTTATAGATTCTCTTGCTGACATCTCAGTTGAGACTTCTCACGTTTAATGTGGATACGCTACATCACCACCACTTTATTTAAGGAGGCAGTGTATAAGAAAGCCTTTGGTTCTGGGTTGCCATGCGTAGACGGGTATAGCTTACTTTTTTACTAATATTTTTATATAATCCAAAAGAGTATTATCATCGGCACAGTGCTATCAAAAGAGATTTTCATGGGCACATATAACGTTTAATGTGTGTACTTAAGGTACGTGCAAAGGCTTATCGGGAAGTTAATATTTCCATTGCGTCCCCGAGTAACTCGATTTTTGTCGATAGTATCAACACTGATATAAGTGAGCTTAGCATTTACCTCTGTTCCCGAAACTATCATGCATTATTGACAAAGATTCCAAGAAAATGACAAAGCAGTTTCCCCATTCAGTATATAGCAAGGTGTAATAAAGTCAGGAGAGAGGAGGATGTTTAGTTCGAGTGAGTTTGCACTTTTTCAGAAAATTCTTCTGTGACGAAGCTTGCCTGATTGGATCGGCTACTTTAAATACAATTATGCCTACTTTCCATTATTATACTGCGACCC
This sequence comes from Troglopedetes dispersus, assembly GCA_027744215.1. NCBI lineage: Eukaryota > Metazoa > Arthropoda > Collembola > Entomobryomorpha > Paronellidae > Troglopedetes > Troglopedetes dispersus. The sequence continues at coordinate 13,170 of JAHZNF010000762.1, forward strand.
AATATGCTAATGATAAGATGGAGGAAGACGACACACACTTTTAAAAAAATATATTATATCTGCCCAATTGTGTGTCAATTATGACCCTTCCACAGACACAGTTTACGTCGCCTTGCGAGGAGTCAGCATGACGGTTACCGCAGCTTTCCTGGTCACGTCGTCATCTCCAAGACACAGCACATTCATTTTTCCTCCTGAGCAACCACATATGCATTCGCGTTGTTCCATCGACCGCCAAAAAATAAATTTCAGAGATTACCAGTAATTTTCCAAAAGAATGGTCTTCACTCCTCTGAACTTTCATATGTGACACCACACACCCCGCCGTAATGTATGTGGACAGAGGCTGTTCACCAAAAAATACTTGTTAGTTCGGAGACAGGAGAGAGCAGAGGAGAAAACAGTTGGGGAACTCGTGCGTCTGCTCGATACACTGTAAATCAGTTTCCCATATAGCCACACTGTAATAATGTCAAGCCAGTTTTTTTTTCGCTAGCCAGTCAAGTGAAACAAAAAGAAATCAACTAGCCAAAAAAATACACACGATGATCTCCCTTTATTTCCAACTGGTGGCTAGCATTCGAGCATGCCCCTCACCAAAAAGAATATTTTTTTCCAACTTGTACTTTACGAATTGAATGTGTTTGTCTACATATGCCTGTGTGTGTGTTGTGTAAATGCGGACACAATATACTTAATATAGTTAATAACATATATTTTTTTGGCGGAAGAGCATTTTCTGAATTTACGAAATGTTGGGAAATAACAAAAATAACTTGGTGACATAATATAGATTGCCCGCGTATGGAAAAAAAATATATATACGAGCCGAGAGTTAAACGTCCTGACGAGACCCAATGTAGCATGAATCTGAAAAGTGAATGCCGCCTCTGCTGCCTGTCATTTGCAAAACTCAGTAGTCATTCCTCACGAGTTATATTTCGATCTTTTCCTTGTCTCCTTTCCTACTTTCTAACTTTTCCTCTTGACTTTGTTCACGTCACATTTTACTTTCCCTTTCTCCTTCTCTCCGTTTCGTTAGTGATTCAGGCTCTCCCTCTTTTTTCCACAAGTTGGTTGCTTGACCAGATTCGAGGACAGATACTGATGACGCTACACATGTAGGGACATGCATGAGGGTGGACAGCATGACATGATAAGGAGAGAGAGAGAGAGAGAGAACTTCAGTGTTTTTTATATTTTTCTTTCTATTTTCGGTTTCACTTCTTTTGTACGACTTTCTTGTCTTCTCTCATCTGACTTGTTGTGAACCCTTTAAACATCCTTGCTTTCAAAGAACTTGCAACTCTGACATGAGTACGATCAAGTGACAAGTGAGAAACGCGTTATTTCTAAAATATTTTTTAAAGTCACACGTGCAACTATATAATATCTAGCGTGTTTGAAATTTGCAAAAAAAATTATGGTGGGAAGCTCCGGACACAAATACAATTACGAATAAGAAAATCCATATTTTTTCCCAGCATTTCTAAGGCAATCAACAAGGAGTTGATGACACAACCACAAAAAACACTGACAAAATGATTGGAAGCAAGTTGTAAGGGAAAAAGGTTTTTTTTAATATGATAAAATAAAATCACCATCAAAAAGAGGGAGGAAGAAGAAGAACACTTGCAATGGACATATTAATGTTTCCCATGAATGTAAATGGTGTTCGTTTGTGTTGTTGTTTTTTTTTCCTTTTTTTACAGCAATATTGCCCCAACTACACATCACAAATTCGTTTCCCATTTTCCCATATTATCCACCATCAACGGAGAAAATATCGGGTCTGCTGATAGAGGACAAAGGCCAACTTGATCCAACCCGACAATAGAATAACAATATGTATTACGCTGTACACAGTCATGCGGGGGTCTGCTTTAATGCGACATCCATGACTTGTTTTATATTTCCTAGGAATCCTTACTACCGCCTCAGGTTCTTTGATGCTTATGTTTTTACTCTCATGCCGGACCTCCGGGTTACTCCAATTCTTCTCAATCGACTTTTGGTAACAATCGGTTTATAGAAAGTACAATTAGTGTAAGTTTAATTAATGAAATTACATTTGAACTTGTATAATGAATGGTACAATTTTGAGTGTTATATTGAAACTATCTAAACAGACACACGATTACCTAACATAACGTAAGAGTTTGTGGTCCCCGTTGTCTCTGCAAGACTTTATTTTCCCGGTTTGTGTGTGATGTGTATATATTATTGTAGATTTGCTTTGGTAAACGAATTGGACAAATAAAGAGATACAAAGGAGATATCAGAGGAAGGCTGATGGTGGGACATATATTAGAAATTCTGGAGGAATGGTAGCCATCAGCCCATACAAAATCTTGAAATAGAAATGCCAGTGGCAGTCGTTGAATGCAAAAGGCGAATGAAAACATTCAATTTCATCGGAATTCCAGTGTCGTTCCCTTATCTTCTGCTTCGACGTTCCTGGCATTCGTATTTATCTTGTCACACTTGAAGTTTTTGCACTAAATAAAATCCAGTCGTGGCAGTTGAGCGAGTGCGTAGGAACATTCGTTGCTCCCCATTTTATATGCATACTTACACACACATCAAAACTTGTAGATACTTTTCACGTCCAAAAGAATCTGAGAAAAAAAGAAGATAAAAATAGCAATTCGAATCACAGAAAAAATGGTGGTTGTGTTGTGGTTGATGTGGTTTGGAGACGGGACCGTAAAATTTGTCACAACCCCAAAAATTTGTAATGTTTCACCATTTCACCGACTGCACGCATGAAGGAGAAAACGTACATTCATGGATGAGTGACTGACTGCCTCAGAAAAATAAAAATGAGATGAACACAATTGAAGTCCAGTTGCAGTCCACTGGCCTATAATTTGTCATGGTTTTCTCGGTCCGCAAGATTAAATCGCACGAAACTATTTTTTCTAGTGGAGCATTACAGGTCTCCCTGAAAGTTATTCTCGGGTGTATGACTGGTCTTCTCAAGTGACAAGTTGCCATAATATTTATGCCTTTATTAGCTTTATTTAACAGGTATTTACAATATTTAGTTTTCTTGTGTGTTTTTCTTATAAATTTGTTACAACTTCATTCAACCTTATTTTGGTGGAATCATCTTTTTGGAGGCAGAGCTGTTGAAGCAGAGAGAATAGGGAATTCATGAAATCTTGAGTGGATGCGTCTTGAGTTATCTAGACTTCTTCCAATGATTTCATCTTATGTTTCTAATAAAATCGGTTGCTGCTCCATTTGTGGCATCGCATGAATTGTCCTGCGCTGTTTTCCCTCTTTAACTGTTGACTTTTAAGAGGAAATAGTGAGATTTGGGAAAGAATTTGATAAGACACGTGCGGTGTTCCTTTGGGGTTTGGAAGCAGATAAAAGGGTAGATAGAGAATATTGCCCACAATGCGTCGCTAGATTGAGGACAATACACATATATGATGTCAATGCAATGGCATTGATTTCCCGTTTAGATATTCGAATGACAACTCCAAATGACTTGGTATGGCTCATGCCAGTGCACTTTTGTCTCGATCATTTATCAGTAGTTCCAATCTCCGGATCATATTGCTAAACTGAGTGGTTCCATATTGTAAATGGGAAAATGTTAACCTCGCTTGTGGAATGGTGGAATAAAAGTATTTTATTGGGATAGCATAAAACCAGTCCAGGAATACTTACTTCACATTACAAAACTATTCTTTCATTCTCTATTGAAGAAAACATAACACGCCAAAAATATATATCTCTAACTCCGAGAGTCAAATAAAGTAGAAGTCAAGCAGCTCAGCAATTATTTACCGTCATTCCTAAAATTAAGAAGGTCTGTGTTCAAAATAGTACGTCAACGGTTTCGCAGACCATTTTGAAAAGAAAACAACTTGATGGATACTATTCAGCTACAATTTTAAAACAGCACAAATCTATGTAAAAGCTGCCGTAATGTTTCGCACAAGTCTGCACAAGAAACAGGATTTGAAAAAGTGTTTCACGAAAAAAGGTTCAATTTTAGAGACATGTTTGTCTTTGAAAAAAAAATGAACACATAATCTAACAGTTTGACCAGCAGCAGCCCGTGCGCCAGAAATGTAATAGAGAAAAACTACAAATTCCAACATTTTTTCAGTACATTTTCTCATGCAATTGCGTGGCTCCACGTATCCAT
>JAHZNF010000763.1:0-17417 GCA_027744215.1 Troglopedetes dispersus
TCCTAATTAGCTGAGAGAGATGAAAGAAACTGTGAAAAACTGAAACAAAAATCCTACCTCTCTGATCCCTAATGAAAAGCTAAAAAAAATGTGCGGCATTGAGCTCAACATTATTTTTTATGTTGAACTTAAAGCCATTGTGCAAACTCGAGCATTATATTTACAAACGACTAAAATCGTATAAATCGTAAATGCTGTGCGCAGGATTGTTAATTAAGAATCCGGAAATGAGCTAATATTCGCAATGTTGTCGTCGTCTTGTGTTGCAATTGTAATTTACAGAATTTGCTAGTGAGTAACGTCGATTATAAAAATTTCCGAGAATATCCGAAAAGCTCAATGCAATGGAAGTCGTGGATCTGAAACTACACAACCACCAACCGATCAGAGCTTACTTTGATAAGAACGTCGAAGTCAACAGGAACAACAACAACAGGAATTCATTGTTCACAAATTCAAGCTACAAATAATATCATCACCACTTCTTTATGTCCCATAAAGTTCCAGATTTAGGAGTTCAAAATTATGTATTACAGTAATCTAATTTTGCACGTAAACAATATTAACGATTGTTGTTGCTGTTGTGTAGTTTTTACTACCCAATTTGGTTAAGAGTTTCGCAACAGTTAAATACTTTTACTCATATGAGAGTACCCAAAAATAAATTTCAATTTTTATGTATTCTTTTTGTAAAGGAAATGGTAATCACCAGATAATCACCGTCGTACGTTGCACTGCTCTTTTTTTTCTAAAATTTGTGCACAGCAGAGGACAATGATGAATTAACTACTTGACTTAAATAGAGAGTGAGACAATTAGAATTCAGAAATAGGTCTACCTCAAACAAAAATCCCCTCTTTTATTACCACGTCTGTCTTTTTCCCTTTTATTCTGAAAAGTTGAGCAGAGTGAGTGAGTGCTCTTTTCTGTCCCTCTTCAAAAAATTTATAGACATGAGAGTTGATAAGTGCATATGCGTGCCTTACTTACAATTACAACATCTTCTCTTTTCTTTTTAATTCTTTTTTTGCACTATTTTTGGTCGTTATATATTATTCCTTATCTGTGATGACAAGTGAGGATCTTAAGTAGTGTGTGGATCAAGGTATTAAATGAAAAGCGATTGTGATGATGTGGATTCAAAAAATTTGCTCGTAAATTGTAAACACGTAGTTAAATAAAAAAAATATAGGGGATTACGTCTAGTGTAAAAAATTACTGTGGTGGGATTAGTTTTTCTGTGTGTCCAAAAAAAATTTCTGCAGTAACAATAATGACAGGCTTCAATTTCATGTGTGTACTCTACTGTCACACTCTTCCCGTGTCACTCATGCATTTCGTTGGTCTATAAAAATATTTTTTATGGTTATTACGATATGACAGTGCGCATAATAGCCTTCTTCTTTTTTTATTTTGTTTTTCACAAAATGAAAAATTGTAACTTTCTTCAGATTAACCTCAACCACGTCAATTCATATTTTTTGGTAGTTACTACAATACTGCTCCGTCATTATTGCTCCAATAATAAATGTGTCCACACACACTACAGCTTGTAGCATTTTTTGACATGTGTCGTGACTCGCGACATTCTTGCACGCTTCTTCTTTTCTCTCGCAAAAATGTGTGTGCATATAAGTCTCCGAGAAAAAAAAACTGGGCTAAAATTTTTACGATCTTGTGATTTCATCTCAACATTTTTTTAATTATGGTGTCACATGCTTTCATCATGGAGTCACCTAGCATATCAAATGTTAAGTCTACACCATAATCACATAGTGGAGATCTAGTGCTGATTAGTAATTTGAGCAGTGTGCCCAGGTAGGTGAGCACGACAATAAAACTTTGAAGATGGTTCAACTCACAGCATCATCTCTAATGAAAAAAAAATTTAATGGACTTGCTTTAAATTTGGAAGAAGGCGTTTCGCGCACGTTACGTTATGCGAAAGCGATAAAAATCAGGAAGTTATTTATTTTCTAAAATTTATAGCCACTTGATATAGCCACAGCGCAAATAATAAATTTATCTACTTTAATGCAGATTTGAAAACAGTTTTAAAGTCTTCGTAGAGGACATTTATTGCTTTACATACAAATCTTTTAGTGAGACCTCAACTCAGCATCCACGGTTCGCCGATTATGGAGATAGCCACCACGGATATTAAAAAAATATATAAAATATTACTCTCTCGAGAAAATTTCGAAGCAAATGTCCTGTGCCACGATGATGATGATGATGATCACCTGCTCGAGAAAGTCTTCGTGGTAGGTAGGTACGGTAGGTAAGGTAGGATTTTTGCGTGTTAAGTCATTTGCATATACACCGCCATTCATGAGTAGTATCATGATGACTTCAAACAAACGTCATAAAAAAAGGCGCATGTATCCTCTCATTCATTGAGAATAAGAGTATTTGCAAGAAGAAGAAGGAGGGTATCAAATTTTCAAGCTTATCTTTAAGTCGTTAACCTGTATTCCCAACTCTGAAGGTATTATTTAGGACGAGGTAGTGGTATAACAATTATGATGATATTTTTTTAAAAAAGCCGAAATTGTAGCATAGAATAATAATCATCCACGTTGCGTATGTGTGTGTATTTCAGAACCTCGAAGAAGAACTCAACAAATTATGCCCAAATGCTACGCAACATTAGTTATATGATTCTCTTTTTTTTATTTTCTCGAGGTAGACTAGCAAAGAAAAAAAACCGCAGAACGCACATCACACTTCTTTGCCATGTGCCATATTTAAACGATGTTTTTAGAGGATTTTCATTCCGAGGAAAAAAGAAGAAGAAGACGACACTAGCGTAATAGTAAAATGTATCATAACATGATTTCCTTGCTTCACAATTTTCCATTGTTTAGCTGCTTACTAAATAGTAAAAAGAATTATGGCGCATCCTTCATTTTTTAGTAGGCACCAACTTGTGAGAATCATGGGACCAACCAAACAAACCAAGAATCGGGAAGCAGCCGCTTCTCAAAGATGACAACTATTTTTTTTTTATTTTGGAAGGGATTTAAGAGCACACTTGTGGCACAATACATGATTAAGCAGAAAAAAAACTTGTACATTTAATGCACCTATTGTTGTATACTCTCTCAAAGTAACATAACATCACATTAGAAAAAGGATAGATATTACGAGAGGGACGTTTATTTGAAAAGATTGGTGTTTGATAGTAAAAAAAAGAGCTCTTGTAAATACCAAAAGGTATGTCAAATGATTTTTAGAGTACGAAATATAAAAAAATAAGAACGAAAGTGGTGGTTTCAAAGTTTTCAATTGAATTGGTAACATGAAAAGCGTGCTACAAAAATTTTTCAGATAAGTAGGCAGGCATGATCTATAAATACAGAGTAGGGATAGATATTAGTAGGTAAGTTAGTAGTGAAATAATTTTGGGCCTTATCTGTCATCCACATTTTTTTTTCTTGTGAGCGTTTGGTTAACCACAATCTGCACCTGATTTTTATCGTCGTCAGATTATCTGAAAAAAAATGTAGTACGTTATTGGTGCAATCCTGTCCCTTCCAAGCTAGTGATTACATAGATGATGATGATGACGATATTATGAGAACATTTTCATGTAGGGCCTTTGTTCATTAAAACGGAGATTTTATGCAATATCCACACATCTGTTTAGTGCGAATAATCATAAAAGAATAAAAAAAAATTATGTGTGAGCGAAATGCTGATGAGCGGGTGCGGGGAGGATTGCCTAACCAAGTTACGAACTCCAACAGGCACGTTTTAAAAAAATTACTCTTTTAATTCAAGAGTGCGAAAATCACTTTTTTATTATTCTTGATTTAATAAAGAAATTATTATGATTGAATTCGCATCTCATTAAATGGGACACATCAAATGGGTCCACTCATTGAATTATATAATTACGATGTGGACCAAACCTACATGCATACCTCTCTTAAATAGTACAAATTTCATGCAGAAGACCATTTCAAACGCAATCAACAAATTTGTCCTCCTGAGTCATATAAATATACTTTGGATGGATCCTTTTTTTTTGTTGGGCCAAAACAGTTATTGCGTAATAATAATGACAGTTTTTGTTGTCGATTCAATCTCGAAAAATATAACATTCACTTCCTTCATGCTTCTTCTCTTCCAATCAGCGCAATGATATTCATTGGAGGATATATCATTTTCTACGAAATGAAGTGTGCAATTTAGTACCTTTATCGGAATACTTTTTGCGAGCATGAAAGAGGCTTAGAATTATGCAGAGGCTTATCATTTTCTCCCCATAAATATATTATTATTGTGGGACGTAATTCCTAGTTCGTATTAGTAAAAATTCTAAAGCCTTTCTAATTCAAACCTTTTTCACGACTGATGCCGACAAGAAGGCATGTTGTTCGTTAAATATTTTTTGGGTGGTTCAAAAAAAAATCTTGTGAATCATGTAATAAGTAGGTATATTAAATGGCATTATAAATTGTAATGATATACATTTCATTCATGCACCCCTATAAACATTTTTTTTACCACGCGGTGAACAAAGTGTATCAAATTTTGTGACTAATTATGAAAAAAGGCACCTTAGGTGTGTGTGTGTGCAAAGATAACCAAGGTTCTTATGCAGTTTCCTGCTATTTGAAATGCTAAAATGCATACGCACATTCTTTTTTTGCGTGCTACATGTCAGTCATAATCAGAACTATGAGGATACATATGTACGTACATATTTGTGAATCACTTCATTACTCTAGTTTCACTCTATTGATATCCTGCTGATTTGAGACAATTCACTACATCTCTGCAACATATTCTTCAAAATAAATCTCTCATTTGACCAAAGTGTGTGATCACTGCAAAGACCACAATAATAAACCAGCAAGGAGCAACCAAAGAAAATACATGTTCATAGATGAACTTATTTATCATGCTGCTTTACAGTGTCATTCTCCACGGATGAAAAACTGCAAATTTCGCCCCATAGATGAAACATTTTCTGCTGCTCAGATAATTCATTTACAAAAATTTTCATCTTATTAAATTCCCTGCTTCGATTTTTTTGTCACACTTATCTGCATATAGCCAGCTTTTCTAATATTTTTTTCTCACAAAAAATAATGGTTGGAAAGAAAAGTCAAAAGTAAAGTACTTAACTTGTTTATTATAGTTCAACTGAAAGGAAAAGGCTTGTAAAATTTAAAAAAGATGGAGACGACGACAACGACATTGTAACATTAAAAATTATATTATTGTACTACATCCATATTACATTAGGTACTTATCACCATCATCATTCTTTTAATAGTGCACACATAATTCTCATGTTCATCTATGCTATTATTATGCATGAATCATTCATTAGATTCACCAGGGATTGGGTTTGGCCAGTTTATTCTATTTTTTTACACGCACCAAGGATTTCTTTGGTTGAGACTGAGCGTCCTCCTTTTTAATGTGTATTAATATATATATTTTTTGCAAGGTAAAATCTTGCAGACAATTTAAGCACATTTACATTTAAATAAACACACGCATACGCACACAATTTTTGCAATAGGTATCTCGAGTTTTCATCCACTTATTCGAGACAAACAACAAAAAGGGATTAGAATTACTCAAACACTCACTCATCTTTTCAAATCCCACCAAAAAAAAACTTTTTTTTGCTGGTGCTCCTTAAAAGTGTTTTTGCGTCAAATATGAAAATCAAAAGCAAACCACGGAGCAGCAGGATACTGCTCATCTTTCAAATTAAATACTTTAATAATATACACACAATGAAGCTCTTGGTTCATTGTTTACCCTACCTAGAATATACCACATTGATGTGCCCAAAAAAAATCCACCAAGACCATTTTTTTCAGAGGATTCACTCTTTAAAAAATGTGTGTTCATCATTTTTGCCACCACTGCTGTGCGGTGGTCTGGCCTGGTCTTAATTCACTCTTTGAAATTCGTAAGAAAAATTGCAGGAGCTTCTCTTGAGGTTGATGTGGTTAATCATTCATTAAATATCCACGTAGATGTAGATAGTGTGTGCAAAAAAATATTTGCCCGTATCCCTCTTAAAATAAAGTTCACTTGCTTGCTTCGCTTGTGACGATGATGCTCTTTAATATTATCTGTCGTCGTAAATGTGCTCATTATTGTCAGCGTGAACTCTTTCTCAGTTAATCAACGTGGAATGGCAAATGTGTCGTCTGATTAGAAGCTGACATGAAAGATGTGTTTCGTTTCGACTGGTCATAAAAAAATGAGTAGCACACACACAGATGTTGTTTTTCTCTCTCTCTCTGGCACATGTGAGATATAAGAGGGCCCTGAAAATTTTTGATAAAAACAAGGCTTTTTTTTACTAAAAATCTGACAGCTTTCCTTTAAATGTCGAAAATGTTTTTTTTGTATTATTTGCATACGAACCGTACTATTATTTATCACTTGATCGTCATCCTTTTAAATTGCCTCGTTGTTGTTAGCGCGGACTCTCACTTCTGCCGATATACCTAAATATTCGAGAAAACGTGCGTATTTCTCATTAAAGCTAAATTCTTTCTTATCACACCAATTTAAAGGAATCCTATGTATTTTTTGCACAGAAGCCTTTTTTTATATTCAAGTGTTAACATGTCTGTCACACTTGAAAAATGTAAATCGAAAGACAGACTTAATTGGCTTCACCGTAAAATTCGAGGAAAACCAACTTTATTTCGAAATCCTCAGATTGACATTTTTATTGAGTGTTGAGACGTACCTAAAAAAAGAGTTTAGTAACTCACGTGAAATTTATTTGATTCCTATTTTTATGGTCTGAATTCATTTATTTCACTCCACCACAGATTAGACAACAATTGTGCCTCTCAGCCTCCACATTGTTGCTGGTTAAACCAAAAGAAGAACAAGATTTTTTTTCTTCTAATTTCACGGCAACAAATCAAACAATGTCAATGTTAGTTTGAGTCCCAGAAAAAAAAACGGTTGGGACACAAAAAAAAACAATACAATTGTGCACACACACTATAATACTTAATTTTCGTATATAATTTGTATTGAACCTATTTATAACAAGGTCTAAAAGACATCCAGGCCATTTTACTCGCGTCAAAAAAATGAGTGTGTTTTTTAAGCAACACACAAAAAAAATTCTCTACAACAGCAATTCTAAGCTGTTGTGAAGGTATAATAATAAGTGCAAAAAAAATTCCTATTTACCTGGGCCAACTTTTAAATTAGCGTAATCACCACTTACGCTTTTTCAAAAAAAAACTTTGTGTGTGTGGATGTGTTTAGTAGGAAAAATTAGATGAATGCCAAAAAAGGTAGAAAAAATAGGATTTAGTCGCTCTTTGCAATTTTTTTAGTTTAACAAACAAGTAAAAAAATGCATGTATATTGTTGTATCTACTCTGATGATGATGATGACTGTGATTCACAGTCACACTGATACACATTTAACCCACGCATAATCTTGAGTGCGTGATGAATGCAATGAAAATCGGATGTGCACACACAGAAGCTCGCGCGTCTTCCCAGGTAAATAATAAAAAAATATAAGAAGAAAAACGAACTACTAATGATGATCTTGCAGTTTAGTATGATGTCGGATATGGTTGAAGAAGCGCACGTAAAGAAAGGTAGTTCATTTTTTGTCGCATTTTGTGCACACAGAGAAGAAGAAGAAAAAAAATATGTTGTTTATGCCAGCAAATCATAATGATAGTAGTAATAATGACTCAATGACACGTATGTAATAATAGAGAAAGGGAATGCAGATGATGAATGCAATGAAAATCGGATGTGCACACACACAGAAGCTCGCGCGTCTTCCCAGGTAAATAATAAAAAATATAAGAAGAAAAACGAACTACTAATGATGATCTTGCAGTTTAGTATGATGTCGGATATGCTTGAAGAAGCGCACGTAAAGAAAGGCAGTTCATTTTTTGTCGCATTTTGTGCACACACAGAAGAAGAAGAAGAAAAAAAAATATGTTGTTTATGCCAGCAAATCATAATGATAGTAGTAATAATGACTCAATGACACGTATGTAATAATAGAGAAAGGGAATGCAGTTTAGTTGTGTATTATTTACACTCTGTCAATGAATGATGCACACAAGTATTTTTCTTGCACACATTATTATTATTCATACATGTATGTTCAGTCAGTGTGTGCAAGTTGTAGATTGATACTGATTGCACTTTTTTTATGACATCTTCCTGTACCGTGAATCTTCTATTTTATAAAAAAAAATGATCGTGGAGCTATGCTATGCGAACTCCTCAATCATGAGTAACAATGGTTGAAAAAAAAGAAAGAAAACTAGTGAAAGTAGCATGTTATTATGATGAGGTGTATTAAACAAATTAGATGAGTATCGGAATGTAAAAGAAAGAATTGATTGGGAATACTATCTTCCCTTAATTGTCAACTCATCCTCACTCACTCATCTAACTACTCAGATGGACTAAAAAAAATTGTGATGTCTCATATTCAAAAAAAATATTTTCAAAGAAATATTTTCAATTTCTTTATGCAAAAATGTGTTTCAAATAATAGACTTGTGTTTTATATATTCATAAGACACGTAATGCCATTATTTAAACGAAGAATTTTTGTTGTAAAAAATTTGAAAGAAAATTACAATTCGTGTCTTAATTCTTTTACGAGAAGAGTTGTTGTACAACATTGAATATTGTGTGTTAATCTATCGATAAGATTTTTTTATCAAGATTCACGAGTTCTCCCTCAAGTCCCTTGTTATTAGAGTAATCTCCATCTTTATTCAATTCATGTCATCTCATTCAATTTGCACACATGTACATATGTATGGAGGAGCTTGAGTGGGTCCATTTTATATATTTTTTGCATGCATGGTAATAACATGGTTAATGGGCAGCTCGCTGGGCTTTTGTTCTGCTCCTACTATTTATTGGGTCTATCTACTATGATGAGAGTGATGATTATTACCACATCGCGACTATACCATCTAGCTCAAGTTCGGTTGTGAGAGAGAGAGAGAACAAGCCGTATGCATTTATTATTATCGTATTGTTGTCAAAATAATAATGTAACATTAGTGGAACACACGTTTACGTTATCAAACACATTTGATTCATCATTGTCATCATCATCATCATTCATAAATATGAGCACACAGTTCACGTCGACATCTTTCAAAATCCATCCTTTTTTTGTCATTTGATAAATCTTTTCTCGCTGCTGCTGCTGCTCCACAGAAGATGAAAACAGAAGCAAGCAAGCAAGCAGCGAGGCATGAGAGCCATTTTGCATTTTTTTTTCTTTCCATTCTTATCAACCATTGAGTCATACAATGGACCAGAGTTAAAATATTTTATACGATGATTTGATTTTTGATGATTACGCAATCCAAAAGATAGCCATGTGTTGTTCTTCACTCAATCATATATGCTTATAAAAAAACTTTTTTTTATAAGGATTTCATTGTTGTGCTGCGGGAGCTCCCAAAATGTATGTGCATAATTGTCTGAAAAGAAAACAAATTAATGTGGGCGATGTACGCATATTTTGAATGAAAAGCTATCTAATGATTATAACATGGGCAACTTGGGCAAGTTACAATATGTGTCCACCCAAAGAAATGATATTATGATGTGCTTGTTTTATGCAAGATAAGGAGAATGTAAGTCATAATAATATCGTGCCGTACCGTTTCTTTTTTTTTTGTTAAGGCCACTCACTACCTCGTGAAAGTGAAAATTGAATTGGCAAAAGAGAATGAAAATGAAAAATGCTAAAATTATTAATCATATATGCTGCAATGCACTAGTACATTGCTGGCAAGGCAAAAGTCTCTGCTGCGCGAGTCTTGAATTTATCAAAACTTTAGTTTTAAAGACATACCTATGCACATACATTTACTCTGAATAGCGGCGGACTTCTTTTTATTGTCCCACCAAAAAATATTACAATACGTCTTGTTGAACTGCTCAAGAACATATTATGTCATATGATTACTGATTACCACCGCTGTTGGCTAACAAAAAACTTTATTTTACAGAGGCAAGTAACGATGATGTATTTGTTTTTGTACGTGTGTTTCAAACTGAATGGTGGATTTTATTTTAAAAAATTTCGATTATATAATTTTAGGTAATTAAGTGGACGTCCCCACTTAATTAGTCCTGAAGTGTGTCAGATTTGGTAATGAGAGTGAAATATATTTTATCCACATTCCTCCATTTAGTCCCATTTCATTACAAAATATTTTTGGTGACATATCTACGTAGTTGAGGACAATAAATGTTACATTTCTCAAGCATAATTTTTTGCATTGTGAAATACTGAAAATTTTCGTATTATTCTCACTTTCCTTCGAGTTGGTGCAATGACTCTTTTTTTCAAATTATCAAATCTGTTCCGGCCAATTTAGCCCTCCTCAAAATCTACAATTCAAATGTCCTTCTTATTTTTTTGTTTCACGCTCTATTGACCGCGCTGATCTGTATGCATGCGTCTTCAAAACCTTTTTTGTCTTTGGTTATATCTCTCTCGAATCAAGTTCCATTTTTAGCGTGCAACTTAATGAGACAATAATAATCTCGTGGTAATGTGACTGACTGTCAAGCTTTCTCTAAATTTACTTCGTGTCAATATTATGATTAACACTTCTCGAATAATAAAAAAATGGACGCGTTCAATTTTTTTAAAGATCGAGACGAAAGGAACCACGACGGATTTTTTTCCGTATTGAATTGCTCTTTTCACTTCCGTGCCGAAAGAGTGGTTGTCGAAAATTAGTTACATGGTTCCTTGTTGAATAATTAATGGAAAAAGAACCTGTGAGCGACTCAGCAAGAAATCAATTTAAATGAAGATTCATGCAAAATAATTTGTATTCTTCTCGTTAAATGACATTTCGAAGAAATAAGATTCACGTTTTCTTGCAGAATCAAACAAAAGACCCTTTTTTTCATTTCCCTTCTGCATTGAGCAAAAATAAAAATTAACTCTTTAAAAAAACTGTGAAGCAGATGAGCTTGCAAAAAAATTTGTTGTCTTCACTCAAGAAACGAAACGAATTTAAATGGACAATTAAACGATTTACATGTATACGACAACCTACCACGATAAATTTTCTCTGCTAACGAAACAAAAGTTTTGAAAGGAGTGGAGATTGTTCAAGTCAGATAAGGTAATATGGTTAACTCGTAATCATGTGAGCAGAGAAAAAAAACGGAAAAAAATCCTAGATTATGGTGCATCCTCGCAATCCTTAAAAACTTGAGCTTGTTTGGTTTCAGAACAGTAATTCAACTCCCAAAAAAATTGCCAGAGTATCTATCGAATATGTTTTAAAAGCCATTTTCATCCCTTAATTTTTCATTTTAAAAAAATGCCGGACACAAGTTTAGCTCATTTTAAATTGTTTACAAAATATTTTCACAATGAAGAGTTACTGTTCCAAGCGCAAAAAATTTACGCATGTTTTTTATGTAGTGCAGCATTGCAAGATTATCAAAGTGCAGGGTAAAAAAATAATAATAAAACAAAGCGTGCTCACACGCGTGCTTACGTGAAATATGAGATAAGAATCAATCAGAGTCTTCTCTCCATCCTGTGCAAAATATATTTTTCGTGGCGCGTCGGCATAATCTTTTTATACGCCCAAAATATATGCAAACCTGTATTATCTGGGCAATTTATGAATTTACCTGAGTTGGTAAACATAAACAAAAAATCTAATAAAAAACATTGCTTAATTAGCATCACGTCAAGATGTTGCGCGACAAGGCCATTGGTTCCTTAAGCCATTCTACTGTAAATTTTTTGCTACAAAATTGCTTTATGATGTTTCACAACCTCTGTGAGCATAAATCTAGCTACTTACGTAGTCTCACATAAATTATAAAATTATTATTGCTGTATATTTTGGACCTTTCCCTTTGAAAAATTGAGAAAAAATAATAAATTACTTTTTTCCTCAACATTTTTATAAAAAAATATAATATTTCAACAAGAATTAATTGAAAGATTGATTTCATGGTGAAAAAACCATGTATTTATCTCTGATAATGGGATTTCAGTGTACATAAATATTTTGAGGTAAAATCTAGCAAAAAAAACGGTAATTTCAAATACACACTAATCGGCATTAATTGTACACAGAACCTTTTGGTCGCGCAAACAATACTGTACAATTTTATACTTTTCATGTTACTCACAATATAAGAGTGTACAATTTTTGTATAGGTTTTGTGTAAGTAAGGGTGTGTGCAAAAATGTGTACCTACTCATATATGTACACATGTATATACTTTTTTACCCATTCAATTCCACTTTTGAATGGCTAGTCTACTTTTAATTGTTAATTGCAAAGATTTATTTTTATGTGAATACTTTTCATGTTACTCACAATATAAGAGTGCACAATTTTTGTATAGGTTTTGTGTAAGTAAGGGTGTGTGCAAAAATGTGTAGTACCTACTCATATATGTACATATGTATATACTTTTTTTACCCATTCAATACCACTTTTGAATGGCTAGTCTACTTTTAATTGTTAATTGCAAAGATTTATTTTTATGTGTTTTTCTAAAAGAAATCAGAAAGAGGAGGCACTTGACTGTGAAGTTCAAGGAGCGCACTCTGCCTCTTCTAAGAATACACATACACACGTTTGGTTAAATTGTTAGCATCAGGAATTTTTATGCTTGCTTTGATCATGCTTCCTTTAAGAAGTCCATTGTTAAAATCGCTTTATAAGCTATAATTCTTTTTAGCCTGAAGATAAGACGCGTATTTTTACTTGCAATATTGCAGTGTGCGTGCCTAAGGTTAGGATTCTGAAGCAAGCGCGTGCTAAAAAAATTTTTTGCATGAGAATCTAAATTGGTAAAATGCATAAGCCACACCGCTAACTTCAGACACAAATATGGGGCACAAGGTGAAATAGAACTCGGAATCGTTTTTGGCAGCCAAGTCTGGATCTTGATTCTTGCACGCTTTTTACCCAACAATGTGCTCTTTCTATAAATTCACTGACCTCATTTCACTTTGTGTGTGTGCATAATATATAATATCTTCACTATTTTAGAAAATTATCGTAAAAACATTATTAAACGGTGTGCTAAGTATTAACAAAACAATTGGACTAACGGGAGATGCATTCACCTTCTTCAGGTAAAACTTATGTAGCACGGATTTTGAGAAGATTGAGTAACACCTTTCTTCTTCTAGGAATACATAACTCTCCACGAAAAATGCAGACTTTTAATTTTTGGCAGGACCAACTAGTGTTGAGTTTTGTGTGTGAAGTAGTGCATCACACTGCCATTAAGATAGGAGCACGCATACTTAATTAAAACGCGCTCTTACATAAACTCTCACGTGAGCTTTTATTTTCACGATAATGTGTTCTTCTTTNTGCATACTTAATTAAAACGCGCTCTTACATAAACTCTCACGTGAGCTTTTATTTTCACGATAATGTGTTCTTATCTTGTTTCTTGCAGTACGGCGGAGCAGGGTTCCCCCACCTGAGCAGAATATTTCCACCCATATCCTCCTCCAGTTCGACAAGCTCATCCACAGATTCAGACATTCAAGTGAGGAACAGGTTCAGCTTTAATCGAAGATGGTGTGCCTGTGTCTGCATAGCCGTGGTGTTCGTTGGGCTCGGCGCGGCAGCCGGCATTTTCTTCGGATGTAAGTTTTGAACACTTGCGAGCCTTTTTTTACAAGCAATTAATTTAATTATTATGTAATCCTTACTTTACCGCTTTTCTTTGAGTAAGAAAAAAAACTGTAAAAGTATTGATTTCAATCAAACGAAAATTTGAAGTTACATCATAGTTCACTATCTGCAAAAATCATGAATGTCGGTTACATCATTTTATGAAAAGATAAAAAAAAACTTATTTTTTTTACAGATCAATTTCTTAGTTTACAACAACCGATGGAGCAGCTGTACCGAGGCTCTTTTACAATTCAAAGAGGAGACACGTACACGCCCAGTTTACAAAATTCAGGCTCTCCTGACTTCAAGGAGAAGTCTGCCAAGTACAAAGGACTAATTGATTCCCTGTATTCAGAGAGTATTCTCAAAAATGCATTTTTAGGGTCTGAGATTCTAGCTTTTGATGGGTACGCTTTTTTTATACAACAAAATTACATCATTATCTACTAAGTAGATACTCCTGTTCATTTTTGCACGCATCTCTCGAAATTAGTTGTGCATTATTAATTTGCAAATTTTTCCTTGAAACTTTTTTTTAAATTCCAGAGCTGTGGATGGTCCACTCAGTGTCTTCTTCAATGTGCACGTGAACACGCACAGAATACGGGTGGATGCTGGAGACCTTTTTATCGTGCTCGCGGACACACTTCGAGCTCAAAATGGGGTTTTGGGAGGCAGCATTGTTATCGATCAGGACACATTAGAGATTCAAGGTAAAACTTTTAAAAAAAGATTACAAGATCACGCCAAATTATTTCATCATCGCTTATCCATTGTCTTCCTCAAATTTTGGAGCATATTTGAATCAACAATGGAAGAATTATACAATAATAATGTATCTATAGGTATCAGGCAAAAACTTTTTGATTTGTAACCGTTCCCACCTTTTTCCTTTTCAGAGCGTAGCATAGCCTTCCTGTACCTTCCTTCCACGGAGCGCAACTACATTGCGAACGGTGGAGTCGACGAGAGCGATCCAAGTTACGACGAAGACCGGATCGAATCCAGCACTTCGAAAACCTCGAGCATTTCTTCCTCCTCCTCGTCATCTTCAACACACAACGACTCGTCGCGGCTCCAAACACGACACGGTTATCAATGCTGGAGAAAAAAGATACAACAATCATGAGGACGAGGGTCGAGGTATTCGAGGAAGTGTGCCAACACAAAGGGCAACCTCGTCCTCATCTCCTCCATCCTCGCATCATCATTCCACCGGCTTGCCATCTTCTCGCGGCAAAAAGCATGGTAATAATGATTACGATAACAGGAATACGGACGACCTTGTGGACAGCAGCAGCGAGAATAACAGCCACACAAAAATTGTGACAAGCAAGACCGTGTCCACATCCTCGTCCACAAAGAAGGATGGTAGTGGTGACCAGTGTGTCCCAATGAATGTAGATTTTTGTGTGAATATTACCGGAGCGACGAAACAAAATGTGATGGATGAGCTCACCCTGTTACAACTTGCCACTGTGGTTGATTCCCAGTGTTACCCATTCGCAGCGCACTTCTTGTGCTCGTGGGGCATTGCGTGCAAGCAAGACGAACTCATTGATCACGACGGAAGACCTTTGCTCCTGTGCAAGGACTACTGTGATGAATTCATGACGAATTGTGGACACAAACTCAGCAACAGCATGAAGGAGAAAATTAGCTGCGGAGGGGAGTGGAAAGGGCCAGGCAGTTGTATTACGAAACCCGGATGTGTGGCCGAACTTTACAATACGGGCCAGAAGAAGCGAATTTGCGATGGCGTAATTTATTAATTTGGCAAACATTTACTGAAATTAGAGATTGTCCATTTTTTCCGTATTGAATTATGAAATTAATCGTCTCTCTTGTTTTAGGTCATGGATTGCATCGACTTCTCTGATGAGCTGCATTGCCCTTACGTAACTAAAAAATATATGCAAATGTGTACTTTCTAAAATATTATAATTAATTCGATTATAACACAAGTTATAATTTATTTTATCTAGTGTCCACCAGGAAATTTCCACTGTGGAGCAGGTCGCGAGTGCATTCCTCCTGAGAAGAAATGTGGTACGTAAAAAATGGTGCATGTCTCACTTTGCCCCGCGTCCCTTAAAAAATGAAAGAAGAGTTTACTGAGACAACAAATTTAATAAATTATTTTTTTTGAATATACGCAGACGGGGTCGTTGACTGCCCAAATAGTTCAGACGAGAAGGCATGCTGTAAGTAATGAGCCTGGGTTTTTAAAAAAGATCCTTGTTTTTATAATTGAGTATGGACTTATGAGAAAGTTTACATTTCACTTTTTTTGACAATTTTTTAAATACGTAATCGAGCCTAGCGACTCGCCCATTTTTTATCCCTCCAAAATATGTTTATTTACATATATGTACACACACATGCTATACATGTGAGAGAGGAGGATCTATGTTGTTGTGATATGTGAATATGATGTTTTGTTAATTTTCATAACACGATAAATCAAAAGTAACCCTTGCTCCAAGTCAAGAAGCTGCTGGTTACGTACATCAATACTTCAATGAAGGATACCTCTTCGTGCATGACCAGGTAATGAGCGTTCATTTTGTGTCCAATTCATTCTCAGCCTTTTTATTATCTTTGCCCATAAAATCCTCATCACCACAAAGCATGCCATCATACTTGATTCAAGCTTAGTTTAACTATAATAAACTTCACATGAGACATTAAAATCTTGTAAATGTAATAGTGAACCAGAAAAAAGGGGATTTGCACGGTTGCCTTCCCAAGCATTTTTTTTGGGATGATTAGTCTCAAGAATAAAAAGAAATAAACGCTGCTGTTGTTGACGCACAGTTGACATTTCAATGTTTTTTCTAAATAATAATGATTTTTTTAGGGACGCTTGGGGAAACTGTGTGTGGAGCGAAATGAATCATCAACGAATTCGTTGTGGGAGCCAGAGTCTCAACTTTTACTTGACAACATTGGCTCATCTGCATGCGAGCTACTGGGATTCCGCAAAGTGGCTTTTGTTCGCATTCAGCCTGATACTGAGGCTACACCTGACTCAAGTGAGAAAGGGAATGATGGCAGTTACGTTCGAATTCAGGAGCCAGGGTCCTCTTCTGAGGTTACCTTTAGTGCAGGATCGTGTCCTACGCGGAAGGTCTTGTATGTCGGCTGTAATCATTTGGGTGAGCCTCAATGCAACAACTTCCGCTTGAAATGCGTTTTACAATTAAGGAAAAGTTTAGAAAAATCTTTAAATAAACATTTTTTTTATTTTTGCTTGTCAGAGTGTGGCCAACGGCCTTCGCACCAGCGTGTGAGCAAAGGATGGGCATTTCATGGCGACGTAAGACACTCGCACAACCAATTAGTCCCTTAAAGTGTTTGTCTCTGGAGGGTTATCAATTTCCCATTTTATTTGGATGGATGTGTTTGCGTTTTTTTCAGTGGCCTTGGCATGCCGCATTACTGAAAGATGGGCAGCACGTGTGCGACTCCACTTTGGTGACATCTCAATGGCTCATTACCTCCGACAACTGTTTTATCGGCCAGCAAAAGGCAAGGTGGACGGTTCACTTTGGACGTGTTCGGATGACCACCACTTCCCCGTGGCAGCAGGAGAGGAGAGTTTACTGAGACAACAAATTTTAATAAATTATTTTTTTTGAATATACGCAGACGGGGTCGTTGACTGCCCAAATAGTTCAGACGAGAAGGCATGCTGTAAGTAATGAGCCTGGGTTT
>JAHZNF010000764.1:0-12303 GCA_027744215.1 Troglopedetes dispersus
TGAAGGGAAACCTTTCCATTATAGCGCCAAAATCCATAGAAAGAGGATTTAAAACGAACAGCCTCTTAAATTGTCCAAGTCACGAATCAGGATTGAAAGTAGCTTCAGACAAACCAGATTCAGCTCACCGCGACATGTGATATTGGTCTTTTTTGGAGCACTCCAGAAGGTACGAATAGTATAAATCCTTTCCCTTCATCGTAGGCGTACGATTCGTATCACAGACACGAGAAGCGCATAGTAGAATCGCATTATAATGCTGTTTGTGCTCCATGTTGATAATATTCTGTCAACGGCATTTTTCCATCATAATAAAACTCGGTGAAATGAGTTTCCCCGTCATTTCCATGTGTCTTGCCATTCTTCTGGCAAACACGGTGCAGACATGAACCATCATCATCACGATAATGTGGTATGACTACAAGAGACGTGGTAATAATGGTAATATTGCATTATGAGGGAAAAAATCTGGCTGCAGTAATCCGCATAATAGGCTATCGCAATTTTGCCACCTTTTGATCTTGATGGGAAATAATCTTATTACGGTCCAAAAACATTTCCCTTCCCCTTTTTTCAGAATAAAGAAGCCCGCCATGCCACTTTGTTTGAAGATAAAAATGAGAAACTTCACTTACCTTTAGTTTACAAAGTCTTCATTGTGCAAATTTACATAAAATCATTAAATTGTAAAAGGAAAGAGGTCTTGAGTGAAGCATGTCTGCTGCGGTTTTCATTTTGATGGTGGTAATGTGATAATGAGATGGTGTTTAAGGGAAGCCCCATTTGTACCCAAGGTGAAATGTGCAGATATGGTGGGAAGAAAAATGTAAGTGGGACTAACAATATTTGTTCTAGCCACCTGACCTAACGCAAACCAAGTGGAAAATGGTAACATTTCAGGGGAACAAAAAAGAAGACTCATTTTGCATTATCATTGTTGGTCTCTGTCTGGGAATATAAAGCGAGCAAAAAGCATTATCTGATCCAACTGCAACCCAACCCAGCCTTGCTCATTTCGAATTTTACCCACCACTAACGTATGTTACGAGAGCAGCACACTCCCGAAACCTAACCGAGTTATAAGATTGAAAAACATAGATCACTTCACGTTTTCCTACATAATAAATGGACACACTGACTCTACTTTGAGAACTAATAAAACGAACCATGTCGGTAATGACTTGGGAAAAAACCTTGGTTCCCTTTTTACGAAATGCTGAGATGCATTGAAATCACAGCAGCAACTTTTTATTCATCATGATAATATAAAAATGCGGCTGTGTTATTTTCATGAGCCTTTCCCTCATTTTCTCTCCCTCCAGCCATCTGATGATCTGCGCAGTGCTCATTGTTGTTCATCATACCGAGTAGAATTCATTGTCGTTTGTGAGCAGACAAGACATACAACAGCTTTTGTGTGCTTGCATTAGTCCATGACACTGCATAAAACAAAATGCACCAAGTAGATTGTGTAAGCAAAGTATCTGTTCATGGCCCGCTATGTCTTTGCAACTCGTTCTTGGCTTTAGAAAAACTGCGACTGGGAAAGAAAAGAGTCGTCAGACAATAGAATGTTTTCCTTTCACATAAATTCATTTTTTCCCTTCCTTATCTCAGATCTACGAGCAAACCGTTCATTTCATTCATTCTCATGATCAACAAGAGACTTTCCCCGGACTCCTTTCTTTAAATGTTATTTCGCTTTTCTTTCTGCTTCTTCCCATTCAAATTCATCACATTTCTCCTCGAGTGAAATTTTCATTCTAGAAGAAAAAAATAACGAGAATGTAGATTTTTTCTAAGTTTTTCCCTTCCTGTTTACAGTGAAATCCCAGCAACCCTCACTTCTTTCCAAAGATTTTTTCCCAACTGTCAACTCTATAGTTTCGCGGTCGTCGCAAAGAAAATGTGATCGGGACTGTACCGGTGTCAACCTCCATACATTCCCTCGTCATCATCAAAGTAGTCCACATGAAGATGTTGCGAGGAAAGTTAAGACAAACCCATTTACAATCAACACTGCAACAAACTACATGTGTAAGTCATGTTTTAGAAAGCAGGACATATAACTAATGCAATCTTACACTTCTTTACTTCACATTGGACCTACAATAGTTTCGGTTCAACATTTTTCTCCTTGTGATCATGTCAGATAGAAAAAATATTCATTGGGAATGACACTGCAATGCTTGGATCCGTTTTTACATGAATTTATATGTGGTTGTATCTACTCTCTGTCAGCTTTAGTACATGAACACAAGATATATTACCCACCTTCACTCTCGGCGCATTTCCTGGGCCCGTAAAAAATGTACGTCTTGCCATACTCTTTTTAACATGCACACTTTTCCTGTTAACAATGCCTGTGAGCCTTCACTTTTGCCACTTTCATATGAAATATCAGGCTCATGTCATCTTGTGAATTCAACCAGAGCAAATGGCTCTGTCTGGATGCCCTGTCCTGTCACAGTGTCGTTTCACTTTTTTTTACTTTGCTAGGCTGACTGAAGTAAGTAATCTAAGGCGATTGAAGCTTGGCTCTCCAGAATACATACCAACCAACTATACTCTCGTTTCTATGATGGAAAACTCGTGTGCATGTAAAAGAAAGTGCACAAAACTGTTATTACAATGATGGCTGGAAAAGGTTGACTGGTAGCGAGAATACATTAAACAAGGAAAAAAGTATCAGATAGTGGGGAAGCGAGAGTAACAAGCAATAATAATAATAAGGAAGGGAGTCATGAGCAAGAAAGGGAGAAAACACACTACTGGAGAAACAGGGTTTCAGTTGAGAGGATACATTTATTTTTCTTTCCTTCCAAACACATAATATCAGTGAGAAGGAGAAAGACTCACAAGGAAATTATCATTTTCCACGAGGAAAATGATGAAGGCAAAGCTTTTTGTCGTTCTGGTAGAAGCATTTTGAATGCCGGAACTGTTGGATATTTAAAAAAAAACTCGCTACATAATAGGTAGCTACATTGTACATGCAGCAAAGCTAGTAAACGATGCCGTTATGCACGAAGAAGTGATATTGGGGTCCACTCTTGCTCTCGCCTGCTGCTTGCTGCGAACTTCCTAAGTGTGTATGCATACCGTGGCTAAGAAAAAGTTTTACAAAGAAAGGAATGGTTACGGCGCGGAGCAATATATAGAGAAAGAGAGAATGCTAACATCGACATAAAGGAGTGTGCTGCAAAGTGTGAGGATGAGGAAGGAAAGAAAAAAGGCAAAGCAGAAATCGTATAAAAGCCAGGACTCCACACGAAGTCAAGCTCACTCGTTAACATCCCTCGCTCACGAGAACGGAACTCAAGATCCGAGAAAGAAGAGGTGGTGGTCCTGCACCAGTTATGTAAGCAAACAAAGCAAAAGTCTAAAAAGGCTTTTAAACGTCAGACCGTGTTTCAACGTATACAAAAGCGAAGCACAAAACCCACTCCATATATGAATGACTGGGTAAAGTCAAAGGACACACAAATTCGGTCACACATCAAAAGCATTGTGAATATTGCTTGTGAGTGACGTTTTTTTATCTTCGCAACTAAAAAGGAAAGATCTGGATTTTTGAGTTTGACTTACCTCAACCTTCACAGTTCCGATATCTTGACCAAACGTTAAAACTTCCTTGTGAATTAAGAATGTCAAAGCAGTAAAGTGCAGTGTCTCTGCTTGTGCACAAGCTGGATTTTGTAGTTTCATTCTTTTTAAGGAAGAAAAGTGGCACTGTCACAACCAAATACTCTGGTGGCAGTTTCACCGAATTTTCTTTCGTGTCCTCCTAATTTTCTTCGAGTTCGAGTTCGACATTGTTACTCTATGTTACGTTTTGTTGCTGGCAGCCCACTTTTTATGTTGTTAGCTGTCTCCACTTACTTTCTATACATTGAGTGCGGCGCGGCGGTTGGTTGGTTGCTATCAAGAAATAAAACAGATACATATATGTATGTATAAATAAAATTCATCGTGGTTGTGACATTGTGCTTCCATTTCTCCAACTCTGTTTGTTCGCAGGGTGGTCGGTTAGAAACGAAAACCAACATTCCGTTTTCACCATGAACTTATCTAATAATATCCAGTTATATGTGATATAAATAGTATTGGAGGAACAATTCTTTTTTTCGTAGGAAATCCTCCGGGACGAAGCAGAGAAAACTGTTGTTTGTTTTCTCCGCAAATACAGAATAGTGACACCACGCCAAATGCACATTTCTCTTGGGCATTTTCTTTTTTCTTGGTGTCCCTTTGTTTTCGAGTGGAAGCAGGATGAGTGCGTTTCTTTCCTAGCTATACTACAACAGTGCGGAAGAAAACCGAGTTGAGTGTAAGTAATAATACTGGTTTTAGATTTGAAGAAAAACTAAACAAGCGAGTTTCTCGCCGCTCGCTTTCTCTTACTTTTTTACACCATTTTGCATGCTCATACAAGGTTAGGTCGATGCATGACTTGTTTTCCTTGTGGTAGTTACATGTATGTTACGCTTTCCACCAATCCAATGTCGAGGTAAAATTAAGCATATTAGACCGACTGAATTGAATGGAATGAGTGAACTCTATATCTATCTGTCTGTACACAAAGGGGTACATGCAAGAGTAATAATATTACCTATAATACTTTAGATACTTACAGTATGGTATGTGATGTGACTTTTATGGAGTTCTTTGTAATGGTTGTTTTTAGTGACTGAACAATCAGTCAAGTGTGATGGCTACAGCCACCATTGGAAACGTACAAGTTATTGTTATCACTTGTGAGAGAGATCCCACACCAGCAGGTTAGTAACTTGACAAAGTAATTCTGGCACATGTGATGAGATGACAATATAGAAACTTGGTCTTTGGTGTGTGTCTCTGAACTACATAAACTTAGAGCGAACCAGGACATTATTGCGCAGCGCGTGCCACCTGATTGTAAACTTGCTGCTGGCCTTTTCTGTTACACAACTCAGTTGAACGTGGTTCCCGTGAAAGGAAAGAGTTTGTCCGAGTGAAAACGAGCTAAAGTTTTACGTGACAGGAAGTTATCGTTTAGATTAATGAAATTTTCTGAGGAAAAGGTGGTTGAGGTAAAATGCCTCGCCAGCAAAAAAATCTCACTTTGGCTGATGATGGTTGGGAAGAGTAACAGTCTATTTTTAGGGGAACCAAGTGTGATCATCCGAATGCGGAAATGTTTGTCATTTGTTGGTGACGCCCCATAATATATCTCTGTTCAACGGAAGTGAAATCCATTCATGATTTGTAATGTTCTTGTAATAATAAGTATATTAAATGTAAGCGTCGTATTCGTTAACGGCAAAGTGTCCATTTTAGATACGACTGTGCATTGATCATAAGATTCTATAAGGCAACTGGAGTACAACACAACTTTATATCTCTGGTGGCAGAGAATGTTTTATCCCTTTGATCACTGATCAGTTTTTCAAGTGACGGTTTATTAAAATGTTTTCATTCATTCAGTTTTGGTTGCATTCATCCTTGTTCATGTTCAACTTCCCCGATGAAGTTTGTTGCTTCTACAATGTTAAATTTGCAATGCTGATTTAGTAACACAGCACAGGGCTGGAAAGCTTTCAGTTGCAAAATCTCGAACCAAACCCCACTTTTACCGTCATGTACTTTAATCAAGATCCGTGCATAGAGGAGCTCGAGGCTAAGTAAACAATTGATATTGTATTCACCGCACAACGGTAGGAAGTACGTTTGTTTATGTATTTATTCCCATGTCCCACACAACCGCCCACTTTCTTTTTTTCACTGGAAGAGTCTTTTCCTGTGAAGCTCTTTAGTAAACATTGAACCCGTAATGACTCTTCGATATAGTATTTAATAGAAGCGCGTAGCGTACTGTGTACAAGATTTCGGGAAGCAGTTGCATGCGTACCTCTTCTCGACATGAATTTATATATGGAGCAAAAAGTGGGGTGGTGGATGTTGTTATATACGTAAGATGATCAGAAGTGTGCCCAAAACATAATATTGTGATGTGGCTCATTCAGTCGTCATTAATTTGAATCTAAACAAGGCACTCAAGATAGAAACTTTTTCTCTTTAGTAACAATTTTTACTCCGTCTGACTAATTTCGTTTCAGAGAGACTGACTGATGTATAGGCGAGAACCGGAATGGGAAAGTGTAAAGCACAGCACAACTCAACACTTTTTTACCACTCAGTCACTCGTACCACGTTTTCTTGCAGAGAGAAAAGTCCTTGAGGCAACAATACGAGCATGAGCACAACTCAACACTTTTTTACCACTCAGTCACTCGTACCACGTTTTCTTGCAGAGAGAAAAGTCCTTGAGGCAACAATACGAGCGTGTGGGCTATGTGACTGTAAATACTTTGTACCGTCGTTAGCATGTATTTTTCTGCTGAAGACTCACACAAGAGAACACCGTATAGCTTTTAACGACTTTCTTTCTTCTTTTCTATAGGGGTTTTTCCAAAGAACGAAGTGTAAATCGGGAGACGTTGCTTTCCAAAAGAGAAAGGGATAAAAGAGGAGGTGTGAGGTGAGAAATGGGAGAAGAACAGAAGAGAGTTTCTTAACGTGAAAGTTTGTTCTTCTAAAGCAGATCTTCTTTTAAAATGTTGTCAGGTGTCCCGCTGTCTACATGGGCATTTTTTTGTTGTAGTGCACACAACATTTTGCCTCATCGTCACACGTACTAAGCCAATTTTGTTCATTCCATCTCCTTTTGATATACCTAACTAGACATTTCTGAAGGGAAATTTTCATTTTAAAAAAACCTACGGTTTTCTTGGTGGGGCTCAGGACGGTGTTGCTGGAGATAATAGGAGAAACACTGTGAAGTCGTGGCAGCGAATTAATTCTGTCGCAAGACTTCTTTTTACAAGAGAAAAACTATTGTCAGAGAAAAGTCAACTATGCATACGATGTTATCCCTTACAAAGTTATAGAAAATGTTATGTAATATATTCATTTAAATACGGGAGACCTAGGCCCGCAGCGACAAGACCACAAACCAGGCCTCTCTCCCTGAAAAAAAACTTTTTTATGAGACTTGTAAACATTTTTGTTTCATCAACCTTTGTCTATTAATCGACTCCCACCTGTCTTGATTCTTTCCTCACACGCTTCAATAAAAAAATTGTTGACATTAAAATGTGTCCGTTGATTTTATGTCGCAGTGGTACATCTTCCATTCAGCAACTTATAGCTTAGAACATTACTAAATAGCTGAGGCAGTGAAAACTCGTTTCTGTTTTCTTCTCAAAAAGATCCAACCATGCCTTTTCCATGCATATTCTACATACACGTACTATGTAATTCCTACCCAGAATCAAAAGAAAACTTCAGAGTTCTCAGGAAAGAGCAAATTTCATCAGAGCATATAAAGATCCGATTGCACACACCACGTTTTTTTCTTCTAACCAAAATGAAAAAATAAGTTTAGTGGAACCATTACCGCAATTCTTTGCTTAACATTTTCTTCGTGTACGCAGTGGTAACCGGGCACTTATTTGTACATGACATTTTTGCAAAGGAAGTCAAGAAAGCGTAGCATCTGGCTGGAAATGAAGGAATGAGTTTCTTCGTATTTTATTGTAGGAAAGACGGCATAATGGAGGCGGTGGTCGTGGTACAATTTTTGTGTTATTTTTCTGGTTGAAGGAGGTGACGCCGATACCCACATACAGGAAGTTAAAGAGGCAACAACTCAACTAACAAAGAGACATGAAAGTATAAAAAATTCAATAGAACTACACTCAAGATGGTAGTTGGAGCTTGTACCTGATACGGTAGAAAAGGGGAAATGCGGGAAACAGGATTAATATTAGCTTCATATATCATCCACGCCGCCTCATTTCATTGAAGTCAAGAAGAGAAGCCAAAATGAGCTCATAAGTTTATCATATTCCTCCGTTTTTTATCAGTTTTGGGAATTGATATAAAAAAGTTTGTTTTGCACACAACCAGTTATTTTTTTGGTACTTTGCGCAAAATTCCAAAACAGACTCTGGTGATGATCTTGATAACGCAATAACACAAGTAGAGAGGTGGATTATTGTGCTACCATTTTTTAGCATAATATTGTGCTGGTTCTCATCTCTGTTAAGGGTAAAAAGGACACTTACGCGAGCAAGCTGGTAATGATTTTATATGCGACACGGAAGATTAAATTGCACTCTGTTTCCTATTATTATTCTATATTGGGTTGAATGATACGAATGAAGACGCCGTAATCCGTGTGTTGGAAGGCACCTCTTGCGCTTTTCCTCTTCATAAACAGATGGATTCGCTCGCATCGACATTCTTCGTGGAACTTAACTCCACTTTTCGAAAGAACTCTCCTGTGTAGGCCTTTTCCACATCTCCATTTTTTGTAAACACGCGCCAGGGAAAGTATAAAGAAATAATATTTCATATCTACATTCTTTGCTATTTCAGCAGACTGGAAAGTTTTTTTTTTGCATGCTATGCTCTGCCAATTATCTACTAAGCATGAAACATATCACATGAAATTCCTTCTATGCATGTACAATGTTGTTTGCTGTCGTAATCAAGGGTCTGTCTATTGCTTTTTTCATCGTCCGCCTTTCTCTCGTTCCGTCTCAAGTACGAAACATCTCCCGACCTTTTTATCGCATTTCTTAACATCCCTATTATGGTTGTATATAAATCGTGACATATATGAATGTGAAACTAGCATGACGGAGAAAGACGAAATAGGAAAAACAACCGACGGAACAAAAAAAGAAAAGAAAAATGTATCAAGTGGGAATGACAAATCATCTAACAACGTTTTCAGATCAGCATGCCTAGTTTAGTTCAAATTCATTTCGCTTTTATTTCACTACGTTAGCCGCAGGGTGTATTACTTTGTAAATAAGTTTTGAAAAAGTATTCATCCTCAGCTAATATTGTAATAAGTTAACACAGATTTGATTTTAAATTTTAGCATATTACGGTGGTAAAGTGTACCTTCTAAGGATGTACATATGAAATTCTACAGATTTTTGGCGAGTCAGAAATTCGAATAAAATAGTAAAACCGGAAGAGCGCGTGAAACTAAGTAAGAAACGAGGTTGAGGAGAAACGTTGTCACTCTTCTATCCTTTTTATAACTTTTTTTTAAGGTAACACTCTACCTTATCGTATCATAATACTATACACTTTACCGAGATTTCGTGAATTTACTTCGGACCGTGAGGTTAACTTGCAATTTCTAGATCCTCACGTGCAGAAACGGTACATAACACACTGTAAAAATATATGCATCCATGTTTTATGTATATCTGCGAATGTTTTTTTTTCCACATGGAACGACTTCACCGGTGATCCTGGATGCAATGGAGCCATAAAGGAATTCCATACGTGTGTGCACTTGAAGCCTTTGCTTTCAACTTTGAAGGGGAAATGGAAAAGTAAACGAGTTAGCACAAAGAGAGAGAAAGCAGATGTGCTTCATGTTTTCCATTTTATTTGAGCTTTGTGGTGGTTTTTCTCAGGGAATAAAAGTATGCTGTAATATAACTAAAAAGTGTACCTCTTTCAAAGAGTGCATGTTATTGTTTAGTAGTCAAGGCAGTGCTACATGTAAATTATAATGTGCTATATGGTATGGTTTCTTTAAGAAATCTGAAAAGCGTTTTATGGACATATACCTACTTGAATTCTCAAAAAATGCGTCCACAGAATGAACCATTTTAGGTTTTTATACTTGCGTTTCATAATGTTCTTCTGTCATAAGACAGATCCCGTTGCAACAATTTTTCTACCCTTCGAGTACGATTGTGGTACGGTGATTTGAGGAAACAAGAGAAGCAATAGCTTATAAGCTCAAGTTGACTTGAAACGACGTACTGTCGTCTCGTTGTCGTGTGGTTGTTATTTTTTTTATACCAAGTTCTGCTCAGATTACGGTTGTAGTATGTATACAACGCATATTGTACGGCTGCCAGAATCCGCAAGGTGCCAATGCCAAGCTCAAACGAAAAAAAAGAAACAAGCCAGATGCTTCCTTCTCAAATTGTTCCAACAAAATGTGTACACTCATGCGGACTCACTTTTCACAAAATTTGTACCACCTACTTTCACTCCAACTTGCCAAAAAAGCAAAATCTCGAATTTCCACACCACAATGCTTCCTATAACAGGAAAAGCATAAGTTATTCATGATGATGATGGTAATGATGAAAAGGAAGATGGAAGTACATCTGAGCATTATGTACTGACTAAAATGATGATAACGACTATGATGAGGTTGAATCAATATCTGTTTATGTGCTTGTGTACTGTACCCGCTTATAGTAAGAGTGAGTACACATGTTCATCTGTCAGCATGTTTGTCATTGCACCGTCAACTACAGTGCAAATCCTATCTTGTAGTTACAAGAATTCCTAAGACGAATTGGGTGAAGTGCAAACACAACAAGCTGAAATTTTAGTGCACCACATATTTTTAAGGTTTAGTTTCAGCAGTTTTATAATTCAGAGAAAAAAGATTATTTGCAATTCATAATCTAACATAACATATAAATTATGTGCTGCTGCCTGGAGAAATAAAATTGGAGGGGGGTTACTCATGAGAGTTCTGTATTATTTTATTGTCTGCACATCCGCACTAACTCAGAAAGGGAGAATCGTAATAAAATATAGTAATTTTGTTTGCAAGAGACTGGCTGAAAAAGTACTACCAGTAATGATAAAAATTGTGTGAATGTCCTAGGTTTTTGTTCGGTGAGCCAGTCATCGCACACATGTTCATGGCATGTGTGCACTAGAGGAAAGAAAGTAAAAGAAATGACCATAGAATAGACGGGGGCAGAAAATTCATCTGGGAATATTATTTCAATGGAGCCTAATCAAATTCGCATCCATAGAAGTGGAGAGATGCCATTGTATTGATGATTCTCCCAAAAAACTGGCTCACTCACTGGAAACAGATTGGACATACGTATACGACACATTCTCGTTCATAATGTGGTGCTGTTCCGTTGTATGTATATGTACTTGTGTGTAGCGTTTGCTTTTAGTAGCTTCTCCCGGTGGAGTTGGCATTCCTAATCAAATGCCATTTCCACGTTTTTCTACTTTATTCCAACTGGGAATATTTCATTGCTCCTTATATAAATATATTCCTGATTGTGCACATGTCTCAGAAGTTGTTTTTGCTGGATGTCTAGAGCCGACGAGATCATTTTCTATGGGTTACCCAACGCTTCTTCTCTTCTGACACTTCTCTAATAAAAAGGGGAAAGTTTAATACTGGTGCAGTATAAAGACAAAGTTCATCGGTTTGCTCTTTGTACCAGTGGATATCCAAACCCCTCGTAAAATTACAGGTTTAACTTCAATCCTATGTTCCCCTGCTATAAATGAAAATGACAGGGACAGTTTTTGCTTGAGCCAAATTCTGAAAAGAGAACTTATGTTCTCTCTCGCTCACGCACGCTTCGGTCACAAACATACAGCTACTCTGAAACATTTATGGCGGAGAGTAATCTGGTACGTTCCTTCTGAACAAGGCTAAACTAAAAAAAAAGAAGTTTGAGTGTGGGTGAGTTATACACGGGAAAATACTGAAGCTGGAGTGTGATTGTCGGATGAATTTTGTGGATGTTGTCTACATGGTCATACTTTGTTACTGCGAGTGAATTGGAGGCATTCAGATAGGAGCCAGTTGCAAACAACGTTTAACAGAAAAAATGCTTATACCTTTGAAAACATCCCTCCTCAGCAAATTTAGAGTGAGAAATTGGTAGACTTTTCCTTTTAAATGATTCAGATGTCATGTTATTATGTTACGTCCTTTCGAATTAGCGTGTGAGGCAGGATATAAAGGGAGAGAAAAATATTTGCTTAATAAAAACTGATGACAACCATATTCATTGTTTTACAATGTATAGGTGGTATGGTTATATACAATGTGAGAAGTTTCTGCGAGAACATTTTTGCTTTATGGTTTATTGTGTCCAATAAATTAAATAAATCTTC
Organism: Troglopedetes dispersus; assembly: GCA_027744215.1. Lineage (NCBI taxonomy): Eukaryota > Metazoa > Arthropoda > Collembola > Entomobryomorpha > Paronellidae > Troglopedetes > Troglopedetes dispersus. The sequence continues at coordinate 11,971 of JAHZNF010000764.1, forward strand.
CTGAATCAGCGAAATAGGAAAAGACATTACTTTGCATTTTCATGGACAGTCAGCCAGGCTCACTGTATTCCACTCCAATTTGCCCACATAATACTTCTGCTGGTTTTATTTCACTTAACTATATTTGGATATTACATTATCAACTGAAGTGGTCGCCGAGTAAAATAGCATGGTAAAAGGCTTTCGTCGATTTCGGGAGACTCATGGTTTTGAGTTTTTTTGTGAATCTGGTTTTGACATAGCTGTAAAGAATGCTTGGTTGTTATTATGGAGTATTATTATTACCGCATTCTGCATTCTTTGCATGGGTTTGCGCATAGGAAGCATACATGT
>JAHZNF010000765.1:0-11857 GCA_027744215.1 Troglopedetes dispersus
AGGTTTAAATTTTATGCTACCCTTTTTCAGTAAAAACTTTTAAAAATAACATGTAAGCATGTGTACAATAGGATTTAAAAACACTACAACAAAGTCTATTCCATCATACCGTGATTTTCAGTATACTTTTAATTAATTCTAGGTTATTGAATTCGGAAACGGTAGAATTGTTAGAGATTAAGTATTGCATGAAGTATTAAAAAACATTATTGAGTATTTACATGAATGCATACACATAATTTTTAACACCTTTGAGTAATATTCAATTTAGTCAATCGGATGTTGTCTTAACTCAATATCTCCCAATTTTACCATTCTTGATTAATTAAAGTAGGGTAAGGATAGGTTACACTAGATTTTTAACATGTGTAAATACTTAAGTTAAGTAAAGACTAAAGATAACTCACTTTTTTGTAATCGTGTTAGCCTAAGTAATTTGAATAATTAATGGATACACTACAAATTATTACCTAGTTGTATACGACAAACTAAAAATAGGAATTATATAAAGTAGTGGCCCACTTCATCACAGATTCATATAACTCTGTAGTGGTATTGTAATATCGTGTCGTGATACTAAAGACGGCACTGTCGAAGGTATCCGATATTGGTATACGACAAAATATAGATTTACTTGCCCGGAAAATCAGGAATCTCAAAACAATTTTTAAATCACGGTGAGAAGTAGAATTGCTCGAGCATTTTTCCTATCAATCATACGTAATAATCTTGAGGATGATCTTCACTATCAGAAATGTAAAGGCAATCTTGAAGTGTAAAAAAATAACAATTAACACAAAGCAAATTTTAGGAGATAATTTACACGTGTAAAAAAATTCTAGCATTTCCATGCTTCTGAAAAAGGGCTGACAGTGTACGAAATGTAAATGTTGTAGGTTGTAGTTCTAGGAGATTTTATTGATAAATTTCTTCATGCTTTCAACTTGATAACCACTACATATAGCATGATTAAACGTTCATTAAGTGTAGTATGTAGTCATCAGACCACCCATTCCTTCTCTTCAATTTTTTCTTTTTTTAAAAAATATTAGACTCCTTCGATTGACTTTATCTCTTGGATAACAATATGTCTTTTTTGATCAACTCTAAAGATAAAAATTGAACATTTTTATGCATGCATTCCCACTCGAGAAAAACATTGTCCTATGATTTCATCTTTTTTTATTGCTAACTACGTGAGCTAAAATTTAATCAGTAAATTTTTTTTTTCCTATTCATTGAACATCCTCATGAAATGATGATCATCATAGTCAACTTGGTAAGCAGATCAGCAAGCATGTAAAATGAATAATTACAGTAATAATATTAAGCAAATATAAGATTCAATATGAAATACCCGAGTGTAATAGTTGAATCAATGTTGTTTTTTTTTGCTGAACGGAACTTTGTAGGATACCACCAACCACAAAACACTTCAACTCTTGCATGCCTGGTGGTAGGAGCACGTCTTGAGGGTGTGAAGTTGATGCATGATATTTGTACTTATTCACGATGCCCCTTGATTCTTTTGTAATTCGTCATTTTGGTTGGCTTCCAAAAAAAATTGCACACATTCGGGCATCAGCATGAAAAAAATGAGTCGTCACTATGTTAGATGTACCTCACATATTGAAAACATATTTTTAGTAGTAGGACTAACCAGCTGAAAGTGGTACAATTTTTTATATTCTGCTTTAGTATCCACATTGCGTATGCAAATTACGGAAGGATACCTAGTGCGAAGTTGGAAAGTATCATTTTCTTCCCCGAAATTATTCTTATGTGTAAATAAAATCGCAAAGTTTCTATCTTTAAAAAAAACAAACAAGTAAAAAGTTACCAGCATAAGATTATAGATAGTGTGTAAGCTTTAATCTTAAATGTTTTTTAGGCAGAAAGGCAAGGCGCAAATATATGCATGACCACCATTTTCCACGTTATGGCTAAAAAAAATATTGGAAATTGGTGGGTGAACAAATTTATGGAAGTTCGGTACAAGCACGGAATCGAACTTGAAAACAGTATTAATTATTTAAAAAAATAATGTTAGCGTTTCAGAATTATTTGTTACGGTCTACTTAACAATTACACACTAATCTCATAAATTTTTAGCAATCTGCTACTAATCACATACACATTTTTAGTCGATACTCATATAAACCGATGTATACGAACCGGTACATGATTATTTATATACACATTGGGCATAATCACAATTTAGTGGTGAACGAGTCTAATGTTACATAATTATTTGTACATGCATAGCTAATTACGGTGTGCTTCGTAACACGTAAAATTAAGTCGGAGCATCCCAAAAATTACTATTGCTTAAATATTTAAAGCTAGGCAGTTACCTATCCCTTAATTCCATACGTCATACAATAGAAATACAAAAAAAACTGATTACTTCAATTTGCATGTCGGCTGCTAGTATACTAGTATTTCAGATAGGAAATTTAAAACAAGGATTTAAAAGTATTGTAAGATCTACAAAGAAATTCTTATACCAGTAAAAAGCACAAAAAATAGATATGCGATGTCGGATCAAGAGTATCTTTATTTGGTCTGGATTAAAATACTTCTCATCTCGCTTACGTGCATAAGGTTGTACATGGTGGATTGTATTTATTCTAGGCACAAAACTTGTTAATACTTTAATGTAACATAATAAACTTATCTTAAAAAATGTATGCAACAGATTGGGCTAATTAGAATAACAAGTATTTACACACCAAAAAGGTTTATAATTAAATATATAATCTATAAAAGAATTAAAGAAGGGTGTAAATAGGCCCATTGTAACTTTTTATTTACCTGTTGTTATTAAAATACATCACACTAGTGTTAATTTAATTTTTAGCTTGACATTTTTTGTAACCGATATGATTATACACACATAGTAAAAAGCATGTATTATTTTTAGCAACATGAGTGTATATTACGTTTGTATATGAATCGTACCGTTGTAGTTATAATAACTGTCTTTGCAATGCTAATTATTATTATTTGACAACTTTTTCGCTCGTTATGTTTTCTCTCGGTGTGAAGTTCACAAAGTTAGGAAGAGATCATGTAAAAAAATAATCTTAAGAGGAAAAAATAATACTTTTAGAAAGCTAGAGAAAGAGTATGAAAGTACTATTTGTAAAGCAACAGATATTCAGGTTAATTTTAAATATTTAATAGAGTGTGATTTCAATAAACGGTGAGTAATTGTGTTTTAAAATTGTTCAGTCTTGAGATCGATAATTTTTCCATTCATTACTATTACATATTCTTACAGCTTGCCACATTCTTACATTTTTGCTGGTTGTCGATGTCCGTAAAACTTTCAGCAATTGAATGCATTTCTTAAAGATCACTAATTTGTCGTAATTCCCTACAAAATTCACTCCTCCAATTTGTTTTTCCAAACATCAATAATAAATCAAAGTTGTACTTGTGTTAAATCATGTTCCGAAGAAGCAGAAAGTATAAATCATGACACGTTCAGCCAACGACCAGTGTTTCCCACAAGCTTATATAAATACTGCGCACATACCCCTCTTTTAGGTACGCAAGTTTAAAAAATATAAAACATTTCCTTTCGAATTTGCATGTACACACGAATAGTTTTTTTTATCTTTTCGAATAACCATATCCAATTCATTTTCTGGGGTACGTACCTATGTACATTACTGGAATGAAGAATTCGACTAAATTCAAAAGTCGAAACAAATTCAAACTTATAACGTTTAGAAAAACAATATAACATGATAGATGAGGACAAAGCAGACATGAGAAAACATACGTACAACCTTCCTACTTCCGATAGAAAAAGCTAAAGATATATTATTATGTAACATATTATCAAGTTCATCAACAACTTGGGCTCCTCCACTTTCGTCATCACCGTACATCATCGAACCAAGTTGGTGGAGGTATATAAGATGATCAGAAACCTGACAAGAAGACATATGTATACATGGAAAACCTCATTACATGTATTTTATATGTTCACTAGTAGTTTTAGTAACTTATAGTACGAATCTGTGCTCATATCTAAATCCTTGCTATACGACCCCCGTTCTAGAGTGTGTCTCCAACGCTCCATTATGTTCATCTATTTCTGTGAGGAATTAAGCATTTACCATTTCCACAACTTAAAAAAATTTCGATATACAAACATTCTGTATAACTCCCAACGTGTAAATTTTCTTCTCGTCCTGTGTTTTCGGAAAAAAAAATCTTGAGCAGAAAGTTATGTTTTATAAGAGTGTGATGATGCCAAAAATAGCAGCTGACGAGTCAAGATTCCTTGCTTATTTGTTTGTGAACGCAGGTTGGCAAATTTTGAAATCGGATGGTACAATTCCGATGGATAAATCGTAAAACTTCTCATTCTATCTTTCCTTAGTCAACTTTATACATGCTATGTATATATTAATTAGAATGTGAACCAATTTGGTGGTTATTAAAATACAGTTTTGCAGTGCATTGCTTCCTTTTGCGATTATACTGACTGGTGGTTCCAAACGGGCTATATAAAACTGTTAATAGTAACTTCCCAAGAAAGAGGCTCATTTAAAGCTGTTGCAGTGCATTGCTTCCTTTTGCGATTATACTGACTGGTGGTTCCAAACGGGCTATATAAAACTGTTAATAGTAACTTCCCAAGTTTTCCTGTAGACATTTCCGTCAAATTTAGAATGCCACTCTGTCAGTGAGATAATGATGATGTTGCTAATTTGTTTTAAAAAAATCTACTTATATTAGTGGATACTAAGTATTATGTAAAACTATAAATGGTTAAGCTTTTGCCGGATGAGTGTATATAAAGTAGGCTTCGGTTTGCGCTCATCAGTTCCGATACAACAAGAACTAATTATGATGAGACAGAAAGAGCTTTTAGCATGTTAGCACATCATTTAAATCTGTCAGAGCTGTTTGGAGCACTGCTGCGGTGCATCTGAACAGGAGGGAAATTAGATAATTCGGCCTGGTTAAGGCCACGGATATTTCACCGTGTATTAGTATAGTCATGCTTTGTTATGTAAAAAAAAATGAAGCATACACATTCAGTGCAAACTAAAGGAGTTTAGGTGAGTACTCCGTTTCGGAGTTACTTCGTAAATAAATATTTCTTTAAAAAGAATTTCTTGTCATTTCAAAGCGGTTACATATTGTCGCCAATTTTAGCTATTTTAGGTACCATGTTACTTTACTGATAAAAATATTTCACCCACTCGTTGTACAATTCCAGTAGCGAAAAAAAGTAGCGTATCGATGGAAGGAAAATGGACAATGCATGCTTGTCTATCCACGGGCGTGACATGAAAGGAGGAACGTCGAAAACCTTTTTACTCTAATATTGCATGTTCCACAAACAGCGTTGGAATTTTCTTTAGAAAAAAAAACTACGTAGCTGACAGGAAAACTTTCGAAGTGGCCATTAGAATCGGAAGGTTACATAAAATGGCCAGGTTGTTTGATGGGTGGATGACAGCCCTTGATAGTCAGATATTCGCAATTCTGAGGTAAAGTATTGCTCTGCTCCAAAATAATCATGGACAGGATACCTGGTTCATGAATTTGAAAAGAAGGCAAAACATTGGTATAAAACTAAAATAACAATTATCGGTTGGATTTTCAATTATTCGCAAAGTAGTATAAAATGAACGAAGTACGATGATAAATATTATGTGCATATTTGTATAAACCGGCTTGTTGTTTTTTTTTGCATTTGTAAACCTAATTAGCATTTTTAGATTTGGCTCAAAAAGCCACCGCAAAATGAATGTACACATGCATAAAATATTTTTCAAGCTTCACCGCGAACGAAACAAAAAAGGAAGGGTAAAAAAACAACAAGCGCTCTACAAGCAAACACGTAGGGAACTATAAACCGCTTTTATAGGTAAGTTTTGCACTAGAAACGAATGATTGATATGCACTGCAACAGCTTTAAATGAGCCTCTTGTACCATGATGATGATTAAGTTTGTGCGAAGAGAGATTTGACCTGTGGCTCCGTGTGTGGCTTTCCAAAAGATTAATTGCGACCAGCTCCGGCTTCCTTACTTACATAATATATTTTCTTTCTTTCTCTCGCCCTCTCTCTCTCTCTCTCGCTCACTTCTCCCGTGTTCCATGTGCTTACTTGCATACATATCTGGGAGGTATAAGTATTGTAGAATTTCCTAAATGCTAAAAATTGTATGCCTACGCCTCCATGAAAAGTTCTCCGTACTAAAATGTTAATAGTATTGTATGTGAGCACGTAAATATTTCTTTCCGCAGATTTTACAAGCGATAGCGGTCCACTCACTTGAGCAAGACAACTATTTCTCTTTACTTACATGATTATTGTCGACCACGGTCGATTGATGGAACAGCCTGAATAATGCTAGACATGTAGGAAAAGAAGGTGAAATGGATCATGTATAGTAAGTGGTATTGGGTCATTTTCAGCCATCCGTCAAAATATTTTTTCCCAGTGGCACCTCAAAACTGGAAAAATAGTCTCCCTTTTTGGTGAGGTTGGGAATGGGAGACATGCTATATGTGTGCTTACATATGTAAACAGAATTCCATAGTCGGAGGAAAAAGGGAAATTGTGCACACACATACATTTAGCATGTTTATTTCCCACTGTGACGATAAGTGACTTTCCCCCACCGACTCAACAAACAATATAATAGTGGTATTTACCAAGTCAGGAAAGAAAAACATCCATTAAAATGCCTCCACACAACAAGTATTATTATTCACTTTACGAAGGCAGGGAAAATTTGCACTTAATTAGCAAATATTTTCTACCAAAAAACTATCCCAACATCATTTTTCATCTTTCTCTCCGTTTTTTTCTTTCCTTCCTCCGTTTTTTCACTTAAAAAAGTGTGCGGGAGCTTGGAGCACACATTTAAAGGTGGAACAAAAAAACAGTGAAGTGGAAGAGAGACGCTCGAGGACGACGAAACGAAGACGACTTTCCCCTTTTCCTTCACCATAAAAAGCAACATTACTCGTTCACACGTAAAAGTTGGAATAAATACTACGCTCCGTTCATCTTTGGAATGTTTGTGATATACATTTAAGTGAACGGCAACTCCAACTGCTCCACTCCTCAACGGCCAATCTACATGTTTAGAAAAAAATACGGAGATTAAGAAAAAGTCAAAAAAGAATATACACACTTCTCTCTGTTACCGCAATTTTATTTTCTATTATCGTTTTGTTAGCAATAGAAAAAAGTGTTAGTTTGTTGTATAAATATTTTCGCCTTGCTCCAAAAAATAGCTGACTATTATAAGGTTCCTTTTTTTCTTTCATTCCTCACTCAGAAAATGTCGACAGATTCGACCCGACAAGGCGTGAGTCAACCCTTTCATTCAAATTCAGAAAAAGGAAGTTATTCAAGCTCAAAAGGAAAAAAAAGAAAAAAAGAATGAAAGTACACACATGAGCATGCTTTAGTATAGTAGACTAGTCTGTACACACTCTTCTATTCTTATGCACATGGTCGTCTTTTTTTCGTGTTTGTTCTTGAAGAGGAAGCTTGTATAAGAAGGAAGAAGAGTCTTCGCGGAAGGAGTTTTTTGCAGTGCCTTTGAAATTCTGGAGAAAGAAGGATATTTTCGTTTCTTCTTATTCGACTCCCTTGAAATGAAACACGTTTTTAATGAAAATAGAACAGGGAACATTTTTGAAAGGACGAAAGGAGACATGAGAAGGAAAAAGCATTGGAATACAATCGTTTGTGGTGTACGAAACGAAGTATAAAAGAGTAGTAAACTAACTGACTGACGACTGACTGTCAGGTTGGTTTGGTTTTGTTGTTTTGGTTCTTTGGTTGACTGACTTGGTTTTCCTCCATGGTCTGTTTAAACTGAAGTTTGGTTTCCTGTATTTGTTTTCTCTCTGACGAGACTCCTTCCTACCTCCAGGATAACCACGCGAGCCAGCAGCAGCATATATAAACGCCTTTCCCCCTCTCATGTGTACATAATATGGAGCAGGATGTGAGAGTGAGCATTGTATTATGTTTGTTGGTTGAGATATGGATCTACAAGAGACGGAGAGAATTTTTTTTTTGGTTCTGCTACTCTGTGTGAATAAAAGCATGATAATAATGCATGCATAAAAAACCGAAAAGCAATATATTTTCTATTGGAAGTAAAGAGTGATGCAAGTTTAAGTACTATGCTGATGTGGATATAGGTATAACACACATACACCTATCATCATATAAGAGGACAGACAAGAGAAATCGAGTATATGTATACATATTTAGGAGTCTGGTTATAGTAATAAGGAGAAAAAACGAACTGGGTGAAATGACGGAACAACAATAGTTGAAATGCATCAGAAACGCGAACGGCAGCAGTGGTGGCAGTGCTGTTTGAGTGGCACCGAATGAATGAGCTGAAAACTCGACGCGATATTAGAATAACCCTTGTTTGGTGAAACCTGAAATTGTTTGGAGAAAATACATTATATATTACGCGCGCGGAAAACGTGTATCCATTTACGGAGCACACCGCACTTGGGTAATATATGCATAAAAGGAAGTAAGATAGGTACATGTTTTCTTCTGGAGACGAAGTGGTGGAAAATAGGAGGACGTGAAATGTGAACGAAATTGAACGGAAAATTCTTGTGTCGAAAACAAATTTCAACATGCGAAATTGCCTTTTTCTTGAGGAGAGAAAATATATAAATGTTACATTTTTTTACTTGTTGGAAAATACTATTTAAAAAGACTACTTAAAAAAGCATCTTAAAGAAGCAAACAAAAATTGAAGGCAAGTATTTTACACCTCTCTCATGTCCTATTTCTCGGACTTTAAAAGAAAACTCTTGGAAAATACATTTCAATTTTCCACAAATTATGATTATTGATTTTTAATAGGTAATTAGACTCCTCCTTCCCTCCTTCTTTATTCCGTATTCTCTAGGGTCGCGCGAGACCTTTTGCCATTCTTCTTTCGCAGAGGTCTTTCCCTGAACGCACAGAGTGCTTCTCACATATCACGAACCTTGTGAACTGTTGTCCATTATATGCAATTTCTCGGACTGTTTAAGAAAACTCTTGGAAAATACATTTCAATTTTCCACAAATTATGATTATTGATTTTTAATAGGTAATTAGACTCCTCCTTCCCTCCTTATTTATTCCGTATTCTCTAGGGTCGCGCAAGAGAGAAAAAAGTGATGTCTTTTAAATATTCATTCGACATCATCCATCATTCGATCGCAAATAAATAGAAAAGGAAACACAAGCAAAGAACATGAGAGGGGTCCCCCTTTTCCCTCCCTTTTCTTCTTTTCAAATGTTCTGTGAGTGAACTAACCTTAAATACACATCCGCATCCGTCTGCCTGTCTCTTCGTCATCATCATCAGTTTCAAAGTTTCTCGCACATTCAAAAAGTGCACCACAAAAAATGTTTTCCCTGTATTGCCACAATCCTAGATCACGTCTTCACATCAATACCTACACTACAGTGGAGTGGAGTGTGCGTCATGTATGAATGTTTTCTTTCGGGAAAACCACTTTTTATTATGCTTTAGGCTAAAGCCTTTAGCCTCCTTCACACGCGGTACGGTCGATTCGAGAAATTGAACCGAGGTAAGGTTATTTTTTGTAGGCATAAAATAAACGGGATGAAGGATAGTGTTATGTATTATTTCCGTTTGATTTGATTTTTTTTTGTGCAGATTGTTGACACAAACATGGCCGGCACACAAAGCAACAACAACTTGCGACAAAAGTGGACGGACAGGACAGGAAAAATGCGTTCGTGTTGTCGGTATAATGTCGAAGTGGATATTTTTGCTGATGATGACGAGTGTTTTGCAGACCATCACAAAGAGAATTTCCCTGCAAGTATAATCTTCAAATGTGATAGTGTGTGTATATATGGAGCAAAGTACATATTCATAATGGGGTACAGTCTACATGCATAAAATATAAGGGAGAGAAAATAGCTTATGAAAAGAGTAGGTTTTTTGTATCATTTACAGAAGGGAAGCAAGAGCTGTCACTCAGACATTCAGAGTCTGGGCCAAACATTCATCTCATCCTGTCATTTTACTCTTTTCACTCTGTACTTTTCGTCTGTCTGTCTCTTCTTTTTCTCCTCCATTTTCCTCGAGCCCATCATCCTCATCAGAACCATGCTCCACCACGTTTTAGTTCGGGTGAGCGACTTAAAGGCCATCGGATCTGCAGTGACGATTTTCATGGAATCCATGGGATTCTGTACAAACGAAAAATAATATTTACTTGGATAAAAAAATTAAGGAATTTCTGGACAGAGAATCCTACTTTACACGGAGATTAGGAGTAAACTGGACACATCATAAATTGTGCCAGGATTAGCAAAAAAATATTTACACTGAATAAAGACACAATCATGAAAGTCACGAGACACATCATTCACGTGGACAAATCTTCACGTAGCTAAATTGCATATAATGGACAACAGTTCACAAGGTTCGTGATATGTGAGAAGCACTCTGTGCGTTCAGGGAAAGACCTCTGCGAAAGAAGAATGGCAAAAGGATAGAGAGTTGATTTTCCTTTGATAAATTGAGTATTGATTAGTTTTCTGGAGGGTAAAGCTGGTGTCTATAGTGTTCCCTGTTGTTCATCATAGTTCCATAATATGAACCTGNTCCATAATATGAACCTGACGATATTTATGCAGTGGCTATACTATAATAGATGGAAAATCTTTTACATTTATGTACCTTTGGGTCATGCATATTGATAATACAAATTTAAACTCAATACATCTTTTTCATAGTCAACACATTGTAAAATATCAGACGCGCAGCACAAACAAGATGCTCATGCTAAAACCTAGTTTCTGGAGTATTGTCTCATTGTCTCGCTTCAAAAAGCGCTAAATATATTGTTGCCTAAAATGAGTCTTCTCCATGTTTCACCAAAATGGTGCATACTGACGGACATGTTACTAGTACTTATATAATATCAATGTACCCACTTACCCAGGCTTTATAGGTCGGCACCATTTACAATGTTCGTATAAATACCTATAAAATCCGATTTAATGCAAAATGTACCGCATATTATAATGCGCTGACCTGAAACGATATAAATAAAAGCATCTTGCACACATGTCATCCTGCATGCTCGTCTTGTTAGACGCCTCCGTGTTAGCCTTTGAAGCTTTGCCTCTACCCATTGCTCAGAATGAAGAATGGGTACGTTATTCCTACATGGTTTATAAAATCATAAGGGAAAGTGCTCCTTATATAACTTTAATAAAGCTGCTCCTGACTTGGGAAAACTTACGGATGAAAGCTGAGAGAAAGATGGATGTAAGGTAAAACAGAGGACATCACTTTTTCACGTTTGCTTCTTGCGTACCCCAATATAAAAACGCTTGTGTGCTAGTCGGCATTCTCGCACTGGTTGTGCTAATAAATCGGATGCCATAATATCCGTTTATCCATCAGACAAACGAGGTCCATGAGGAGTTCTTATTTGTCAACTGAATCAGATTTGTCAAACGGATGCAACAATTACCCGTACAACTAACCTTCCCCCAGCATTTGGATGAAGTCGAAATGCATCATCGTGCGAACTACGAATACTTAACAGTCAAAACAGATGATGCTCAGAGTCAAATCCTTTGTGATCAAAATGGTATGAAACTGTTTTAATTTTAGTTAACTTTTATGTTAAAAATTTATTCTGAATTTTATTTGACTGTGATGTGATATAAAAATATGTATTGAGTTTAAATTTGTATTATCAATATGCATGACCCAAAGGTACATAAATGTAAAAGATTTTCCATCTATTATAGTATAGCCACTGCATAAATATCGTCAGGTTCATATTATGGA
>JAHZNF010000766.1:0-19957 GCA_027744215.1 Troglopedetes dispersus
GAAAGGACGGTAAGAAACGGAAGACCCGGGTGATTCTTAGATATATGCCTATATTTTTTTTTGAAGTCAGAAAAGCAACCTTTGTTCCGTCAACGTTCCTTTGTCAAGCATCAAACTTTCACTCGACTTTGTGTGCTCCAAATACAGTAAAGTTGGGGTGGCAGTTGTGTGAGGACCAGAATACCTGTCACGTCCTCATATAACCTCGTTTGTGAGCAGATACTATATTACACTGGCTTATAAAGCTTGTCAGATTAGCTTTGTTACAATTTCGTTAGAAACTCTCTGCATGTGTGTGTGTCAAACATTTCTCATGTTGTATCACCATCATTATAATAACAAAGTGGGTGACTCGTAACAAAGCACACTTCCGCTTTTTTTCCTTATTACGTCCTAAAAACGAATTCGCTCTCTGTGTGTGGAAAATCATTCAACTTTGTTATCATCTGTCATTTTTCCTCTGTGCAAATTAATTTCTCTTTTGAAACCTCAACCCGTTCGTTGGTGACAGATTTTTTTACTGGATTTTTTACTTTTACAGCTGTCGCGACTCACGACTCGGAACATTTGAAACTGGATCAAAGTTTCACTTTTGATTAAGTCCTCGCAGCAGGTGTCGACGGCCCAGAGTGTATATACCTATGCGTATGCATTAACATTCAACTGATCGAACTTGAATACTTTCTACTTTAATCTGGCACTGTCGTGTGAAACATTGGTGACTGATAGAACTGAAATAGTTTTTTTACAAAGGGCACAACCTATAGGAACGCCTAGTACAAAAAAAGATATCAATTTATTCCATTTTTACAACATTTTTTATTCCTTAATTTGGAGTGATTCTTTCCATTCTCCATGCAAATGTCAAAGTCACATCTGATCTGTTTGGGTAATTGACATACCGTCTTCATTGACACGATTCCAGGGGAAATTAAGAAGTAAACATTGCAAAGCTCTTAGCTTAGTTAAACTATCGTCTCGGTTGTAAACAGTTCTCGAAAGTGTGTGGGCGTACTTTCCTGCATGAACTCTTATATTTTCCTACAATTGTTTTTGCGAGTGTTTGTGTTCGTACACGTCGAAGACTAAATGATATTACACGTGACATCCAGTGTGGCAAAACGTTATTGACAGAGAAGGAAGGATCCTTTTAAGAAAGGCTTTTAAAATAATTAAAATTATTAGGATATTATCAGAATCCACGCCCTTGTCATTTCATGTGAATATTAATGCTCCATGGACTCTAAACACGCCTCAAGAGGAGTGTATGCATACAATTATTTTTTGCCCGTGACTGTGACTCTGACACCATCAACATACCTTTCAAACTCAGCAAGTCATTGTGAGTCAGGTGAGTACCTTTGTAGCCTTCATCTTGTTCAGGGGGAAGTTACATTATAGATTTATACGTTATAAACTTTGGAGAGGAAGGAAAGCTCTTTCTCTAGTATTTCACTTTTCTGAATGATCACACGAGAAAAAATTGATCATCCATCTTTCACTATTCACATTGAACCGACATGCGACAGGTAGACAATTTCAATTAAATGACTGGCATATGTCCGACATCACATCTACCACATCTACTAACATTATACGAAAAGATGTATTGCTTCCTTGCTTATCCACTTTATTTCTGAGAGCTTCGGCTAGCCCATTCTCGTATTCTCTTTAAAAACTATATATTACAGGAACAAAATGAAGCCAAAAAATAATCTATCTTCCGAAAAAAATACTTTAATCCTATCATATTCCTTGCTTGTTACGTATTCGTACGCAAATTTTTTATCTGGTCGAAGTGCTCAAGGAAGAGAAAACGGAAGAAAAGAAACTTGTCAATAAAGGCATTACTACAACGTCTTCCCCTTGCAACTCACAAAATATAAATGAAACCGTACACTCACTCCAAGCAAAACCGATATGCCTACTTTCTGTACACGTATGGATTGGTTTCTTTCCCCAATTTATTTTTTTTTCAAGACGAGAAAAGAATATGGATTAGAGCAAATTGAAAAGGATCGACTTATTATTTAAAGCATGAAAAATGGATATTTTGTCGCTTTTTTCTTCATCCATTTCTTCCTTCATAATATGCATAAAACGACGAAGACCTTCATGCGCAGGCTACTCGTGCTATTATTGAGTGCCGGGAGGTTCTGCTTTATGATTCATACAGCAGATCCGTCCGGTTTCCCCCAGATTACTCTTTCTAACTTAACGTATGTAATTTTTGCAGATTTTCTTCTCCCCGCCAAAGTATTCATAGAACATTGTAATAATGTGCATTTCGTGTGGTAGTATTTCCAAAAGATAAGAAGGTTGAATTTATCATTAGACAGTCCTTTTACTATTAATGCACCATAATTCGAGTGCCACTTGACTATGCTTTATAAGCGTCAGTTATGTATTATTACTATTACCTTTGATACTATAAAAAGAGGCTTTTCTTCCGTTCGCCTTTTTTCTTTACAGTTCATGGGTTTGGATTACGTTAGGTGAAGTGAGCGACGGTAAAAAATAATTTGTAGAATATCACTTTTCGGGCATGCATGAAAGTGACTATCAAACTAACTTTTTTTTCTCTGGTGAATCTTGTTGCTCACAAATGCACACATGAGGAATAGGTATTTCAAGAGCGGGTTATCTTTTAAGGTGAAAAGTCTGCCTTTTTTACCTTTTAAGAAGCGACACATACGGCACGTCAAGGAGTAATGTGTGTAATAGAATATTCATTAAAAGTTATGGGGTAGTAAAAATGTTTGTTGCTTGTCTACTCGCTCGTATACTTTCTCTCTCGTTATTTCCACTTCAACTTATTTTCTTGTTCGCACACAAATGGACATTGAAATGGATGCGTAAAAACATTTGAGAAGTTACTTGTGCCAGAAGTGCATGAATATAAAAAAACATACCACATTATGCAACATGCTCAAAATATGCGTCAGAGTGAGTTCAAAATGGAAATAAAAATGGACAAAGCGTGGTAGTCTGCATCCTTTTCTATTTTTTGCTTCAAAATTAGTGTTTCTGCGCCTACGGATACCGCAAAATGTGCAGCTGCAGATGTTTCTTTTTGTCAGAGGAGATGATTGTCTACATAAATTGTATTACATTGCATGTTTTATTGTGCAGGTTAAAGTTAGAAGCCAAGGCGAATGCATCAAGTGTGTATTACTACTATATAATATCTTATTCCCTATAAACTTCGCTGTAAATGTTTATAGGCAAGCAATAGAAGCAAAATATATGCACAAGCTTCAAGTATTTTAATGATGTGGTTTCGCAGTTCCTAAAATTAGATTGGTGAGTGGATGTTGAAAGCATGCTTGGCTTATGCTATGCAAATTTCCATTATGGAATAAAAATCCCATAAACCACGAAAAAGTTTACTGCTTTTCTTTCCATAGGAATTCCAGTTCACCTTCGGAAAGATAACCAATTTAAAATAGGTGGAGGAAATCAACCTAGGTAAACAACTCTGTTCCACTGCACATACCTAAAAAGAAACTTCATCAATGAATCCTGACGGTATATAACTTGCTTTGTGGACAAAAAGCTAACAATTATTATTATTAGTTTTATGTTGAAACGTTGAAAAGAAATACTGTTGATGCTCGGTTTCCCGAAACTGAGCCTCGGATGAACAGCACAAAAATTATATAGGAGCCACGGATGTGAACATACATTTATAACTTATAACTTTCTGCCTGACTAATGGTTCCAAAATATCATAATGATGTGCCCAAGACTGATGCATCCGAGGAAATATTTTTTGATATCGATTCCTTTCAAAAGTGAACGATGTCAACAAGTGTGCAACATCATCTCCGTATTTGCGGAATATGATTTCCGAGAATGAACCACACCTTTGATTTCCTTTTCTCGCCGTTTATCATTCCAGTGAACAAAACTGACAGGAGAAATTCTCATTTATACTGCTTCGACAAGCAGGAAAATTGAATTCCAAGGGAAATATCGACAATGTTGTGAGTTTGTGAGTGGTGAAACTCGTCTCCTTGCATTCCGTCACAGCACAGTATATGTAAATGGGGAACTAGTGACAAGTGATTCCATGCCTTTTTTGTCAAAATATTTTTCATTGAGCTTGCATGGCTGTGATTGTTTGCCAAGTGAGAATAATATGGTGCTTACGATGTTTGGCATTTGTTTTTGCCGTGTTTCTGCGAAACAACCATAGTTTCATCCTGGAACCTTCAATGCGAACATAGATTTGCAAACTGCAGAATTCTTAATGCTTAAACTTTCTATAGCTCCCATAAGAATAAACCTGCCACAGCCTAAAATCTTAATGGACATAACATGCAAAAAGCGGAGTTTTGAATTTTTACTTGAACTTTGATTGATTATTGGAAAGGAGATTGAAGTTTTGGTAACTTTTCAGGGTCGAAATGCTGAATTGAATACGTATAAGTATTTTGAACATGACGATTATTATAGTGTTGTTTGGAAGAGTTATTCAATTTTACTTTATTGCTACTTTCTCTCCAAACGCAGCAACCGTAAAAAAAGAGTAACTAAGAACTAGCAATAAACGAAAAGGTGAGTGTGTTCCATCTTAACAATGATGTTAGCATGTTTATATAACACTTTGTAGAATAGATGCATGCTAGCACCATCTCCTCTAATTTTTTAAAAAGAATTTTGAGCTAAACTTTTTTATGCCTACTTCCACCGATATTTTCCCACATTACAAAATAAATTATTGATAAGGTCGATTTTTCACAGGTGTCTACATGTCATAATGTCTGTCAATTGTAAATAATATTCCTCTTTCATGAATCAATAAATAAATTACAGTGTTTTCTAGTACATAGCTTCCAGTTATCCATGCCAGAGGAACTCCAAGTAACAAAGTGAAAATTTCACCTTAGATTTTCAAACTGTCCTCTCAAATCGAAAATTTAACACACGAAATTTAGGACACCAGGTGGATCAAAATTTAAGCAACGTAAGGCAAACACATACTTAAATGTGTCCAAAGAATATCCACAAACTTTCTCCTGATAACTATATAGCACATGTGTAGCGTGGGCTTACATGCATTGCAGTACAGGACAGTTGTGCAAGCCAAGGAAAGCACGAAATCTTACGGGAATTTGTCTTTCGCATGTTGTGCCGTTCACTGTGTGTTCACGATGTGGATACTAAGAACAACATTATTACATTTGTTTGAAAGGCACTTCACTCATTCCTTTTGGTGTTCTTCCAAGCGAAAGAAATGAAAATGTATTTACAGAAATAATTATTGTTTTCCCTGGCAGTTCGGAAATGCACGCGTCGCTTGTTTATTTGAGAAGCTGCGTCGTGGTATTCATTTGCTAAAACGAATAAACCAACCTCTCAAATTTCCTACTGACTACGTATATTATTACCATTATTTCAAAGCTGGAAAACTGAGAAATCAGTTTCACTGGAGTTAGTGATTTCATTTCATTAGGCGGGCTTATTTTTCCAATCAAATTTCTAAATTACTCCGGTAGACCACCGAGGAGCAAGCAACACGAATACGAATGACAGTATCTACCAACCATGAACACACACACACATTATGTAACCGATTCCACTAAAACAATACATGCGTTCATTATTCTTCCAGTTATTACATTACAAGAGCTAAAAGCTCCTGAAAATGAATTTAGTAGAAGGCACACTGGAGAGAACCACCTTGACAAAGAGATGAGCTAAAGCTGGCGCTCGTGTCTGGAGCCTGGATGGTGGGTGTAGCAGTAAAAGAAGAAGGTTGGAAGACTGAATTCAATATTTTATTATTTAATTAACTAGAGTACAGAGGAAAGAAAACTGATGTGTCCAATAATTGCTTCCGTCCTCCTTACATGCTCATCTCGTCTTATCATGCGTTGTCATCATCGCACACAGACACAAAGATACATACATACATTACATAATTCATTATGAGTGTAAGGTACGTAAATTAAATTTGTGTATGACCAATGTTGCCTTCATTATATCAACTTATGTACATGTACGACAATCAAGTAGCCGCAAACTTATTTACGTTAATTGCGTTATACATTTTTTATTGTTTCCTTGGTGAGTGAGAAAGTGAGGAAGTCAGACAGCATATATCTTGAACAATGATACGAAGGAGTAAGGTGGGTCAGAAGATCTCTGAAACTTTTGTTGTCTTTCTCATATTTCTTTCCCGTGCTCAACTTTCACGAGCTGTAGCTGCTCCTTTCTTCTCATCACTTTTCTTCCTTGATGGAGCATAAAGAATACATAAGTTAGCTCAATATTGTTCCTCTGTATAAATGGCACGCTTATAATCAGCCCTTCCTTACCTATGAAAGCGGCATTCTTATAGAAGAGAGAGCAAACAAAGTATCATTTTAGGTACGCTGATGCATTATTACTAACACAAAGTTTTTCCAACTCCTCTGCACTTTTCACGTAGCAATTTTCCCGTAATGAAATAACAAACAGAGCTTTACATTTTAGAATGAAGAAATGCCCTTTTCGTAAAGCCTATACACTATCGTCGTGCGAAGGCCAGGAGAGAAGGTCACATTTAAGTAAGAAAAAGTACACATTTATTTACGCTTTTATCAAAATTTTCTTGTGCACATTACATGTACACACTTATCTCATCATTACCATCATTCTTATTTATCATTTCGCATAAGGTTGTACATGCACATAAGAATGTCGCGAAACAATAAAAAAAGTGGTTCAAGTTTTATTCATCTCGTTTCACAGAGACAAAATAAAATGCGCTTGAAAAGTGCGCTCTGTCTTTTAATTATTTGTATGTGTCATTGCAAAAACGAAGCCAATGATAAAACAAGATTTTTGTTTGGCCACTGCCTCCTCTTACCAGACAGAATGAAGATGTTTTGGGGGATAAAGTGAATGCGAAGAACTGCCTTCTTTTATCCTTTCACTGAACAAACTTTCTGACTTGTGAGCTTTCATAATGTACATGTGGCTAAAAATATGCTCTTTCTATTACAATTGGTACTGTAGAGCTCGTAATGCTCATAATAGCTTGAAGATACAAAAAGTGGGGAACATTTTTACTGGATGAAATTGCCACTCTCCTGTTCTGCCATTTTCACTTAGAAATCCCCTATATTATTATGGAATAATTTAAGAAAATGGTGTTGTCCTTTTCGAAGTCAGAAAAATGATTAAAGAACTACGCCGCCACGTAAGGATCACAATTTTTTACTTCAGAGTTTTAAAAAAATGTCTCTCAATTATGAATCCACATCTAGGATGTAATTTTTGGAGAAAGTCAATACATACGAATTTTAGATGAGACTTCTTCTAATCAATATTGACGCCCTCTGTCTGATCTACGCACTCCACTACCGAGCAAAAAATTGCCTCTCGTTGTTTATTCACGAGGAGCGGTAGAGTCTCTCACTCTCCTGGGAAAATCTAATTATTACCTTCGGTTCACCCGGACGTTGATGTCTTAATTGGTTGAAAAATGTACAAGCATCGGAACATGGTAAGTATGTGCATACTACTGCAAATATAATGTATTTATACAGGGTAGGCGAAACGTGTTTGCTTATAAAACCCACAAAACCCACCATAGGTATAAAACGGTGGAAACTACTAAACTGTGAAGCGAAGTTCATTTTACGAGACCTGAGGTCTCAACGGCAGCCCTCCAGTTTTTTTTATCATGGGTCATATACTAACACTTTATTACTCAAACACAAGCCAGCTCATCGTGGTTGCTTTTTTTACTTCTAATAAAAAACGATTATTGTATGTGCATACTTACGGCCATTTTTCATCCAAAAATACCCACAGTCTACATGACTTCTTATAATGGAACCCCTCTTTGTACCAGACCAATGCCAAAAGGTTTTTCTAAAGTTAAAAGTGCTTCTGTTGTATAGACTCTCTGCATAAAGCAAACTTTTCTTTCACGGATAACCTTGATTTCAAGATTCTACTTTTTATATCCCCGATTTGAACCTACTTTTGTCGAAATCGTGCCAAAACAGCTCAACAAGAAACGAAATGGGAAGAGTTGTATTTAATTTTTGAGCAGGTGTATATACCTACATTTATATATAAGCACTTGCGTTTTTGAGTATGCAGACGAGTTGACTGGGAAAAGTGCTCACTTCAGACTCACTCAGCCAAACACCCCACCACCCCTTCAGCAATATATTCAATCATAGCCATACGACAACTCTTCAATAATGCTACGAGCTTATTCACTTTTTCCTGAGCCGGTTGAGAGAGTCGAACCGTGTAAATTTCCTGCGTTATCCAAACTTTCATCTCATCCTCCTTCCCCGAATTGATTAGGTGAGATGGTATGGATCACTCCCTGTAGTCTGCAAAGCTATTTACGAGTTTATCGTCGGAGTGGTTATGAAATCATTATGTGGGTTAATTAATTACACATGCATAGAAAATGAGCAGGTGTACTGCTTTGCCTCTATTTTCAATGTGTACAGTGTACATTCAATAAAGTCTGTCCATTATCTTGAAGTTAACTCTATCTTCCTCCTTTTTTCTACACGAGAGAGGAGCCATCACCAATTTAGAAGTTCCGTTACAGGGGGTAACACCACAGAATTTCGTAAAGTTTGAGAGTATAACTATGTAATGTGTGGACCTCTGGGTTGAAGCAAAATATGTAGTGGTTTAGGTTCAAATTGTGAAAAAAATTGTCTAAAGTAACCACTAAATGTTTAGCAGTAGTTTAACCTTGGCATACACAATCTTTTAATAAAATGAAAATAGAAAAAGTGTCATGTGCCAAAATCGTCACCTAAAACAGGATATGTCCCTGCTGGTAACCTTACACTTTAAGAAAGTTTACTTATAGGAATCGTTCCTGATAGCAACTTATACTATCAGTTGTAACCTACTCCATTTTCAATATCTACCAAAAGCAAGTTCACCCAATTCGGTTTCTTTAAAACTTTTTTTTGTTTTTATAAACTTCATTTTCAAAATCCCCGAGCCTTACAATCTTACTACCGGGAAAGAAAGAGTAAACTTAAACAATAGATAAAAAATTGAAAAAAAAAGTTGAGGATGAATGGAATATGAGTTGGATTTGGGTTGGACTGAGAATTTCACAAGTACACATGGCAGAAACACACGGTTTGTTTATGAGTGGATTTCCAGCAAAAGAAACTGTTCGTTAATCCCATTCGTAAATTTCCTGCAGGTTACTTGCTCATGGACTCATGAATAAACGATGTGCTCAAAATGTAAGGATCGGAATAAATAAAATCAGCGTTCTCCTTTTGTCTGTAATCAAAATCCCACTTATGACTGTTCTTATTTCATCTTATATTTGCAAAAAAAATCAAAAGAAGCGTACACAAATAAAAGCCAAAACAAAGAAACCAAGCTTCCACCTAGAGCGCACATACATATGTAGTTCTTTTAACTGCGAATGAAAACAACAACTAAAGGATGTATATTTTATCCGGTATTCTTACGGCTATCTTTGTTTGTTTGAATATATCCTGTAAACAATTTTTCCGCTCGTGTTCAAGAGGAGATGCTCCAGAAGAACAAGGACCCAGACTGTGTATTTTGTTGGTGAAAGGAAGCAGCTTCTTTTTAATACAAGAACGGAAATAATCCAATTCTAGTTAAATGCTCGAACGTTGCTTCTATAGACTACGCAAATTAGGCACACAGATACTTGCTGCCAGTGCTCGCAGCACTCCATATATTGTTATGAACACAATAAACAAGGAAAGAAAAGGATTTCACTCCGGAGGGTTAAATCTAATAATAAAGCACACAAGTACAAGTACACAACAAAAGGTGACTAGTAGTGTACGCACAACTCTCACACACACACACACATAATATTCCTCTATTATTATTCGTATTTTTTCGAACAATGATAAAAAAAGAACTCAGAGCAAGTACCAAGAAACAAAAATTCTTTTTCTGCACACAGCAAACCCAAAAATCCTTCCGTATGAACTACAATATACTTCCCTCCATATTTCCTTCGCCAAAAGGACAGAAGTACTTTAGGATAAGTTGCTTCCTTTTCTTTTTAAATTGAGTGAAAAAAAGAGGAAGAAGAAGAGACGAAGTGAAACGCGACTCATGGCATACCTAATGTGATTTTCTCTATTATAAGGAAATAAAAATATGCGAGAAAACGAAGAGGAAAGGATATGAAGGTTTTTGCCATGCATGAAAGGAGGCCAAGAAAAGGACACTTCAGCACGGAAGCTAGTTACTTAAACCTAATGCAATAACAGTAAAAATAATAATAATGCACTTGAACTAACCCCTCTAGTACCATAATATAGTCCTTCAGTATTGTCCACTTTTTTTCCTTCCACCTAAGTATTCCATCAATATAACGAAACTAGACAAAAACATTTCTCCTTGTCTACCTCCATAAATATATTATCATTTTTCTCAGATACAACAAATTCTCATGTCTTTCCATACTACGGGTAGACACAATATGCAGTAACTCGATTTATTCATATTAATATGTAGGAAAAACGGGCATTTTTAGGGATTAAGCTTCTTCCATAATAGTATACCTAATTTCCCCTTTCCTGCAGCTGAATAAGCTCAATAAAAACTAGTGCGTGTCTTGGTATTTGTAAGTTACCGTCGGCTAAGACAATGCTTTACTCCATTTTTTTTCATACATGATACGAACTATATGCAAATTTGTTTCCATGTTTTGCCTTCCGCAACTGATGCTTTCACGAAACTTTCTGTAAAAATGGGCCATTCGCCTCAATCCCACGCCAACAACTGTGTGCCATATTCATCTGGTGGCTACAATTCGATAAACTTTCAACGTATGTTCAACATACTTCAGTCTCGGTCAGGGATCAAAGTTGCGAAATCAGTTGATTTTTGTTTCATGTCATGTAGCCCAAACTAAGCTGTCCGATTGTGAAAGCAAAAAGGATCCAAACATTTTTTGTGGTGGTGGTATAATTGTATCTAACTCGAGGCGGAAATGAACGATCAAAGTATAATTAAATAAAGAAGGCATATATCGAACTTCCACTTGGACTCACCCCAACATGGAACACTGGAGTGGTCAAGCCATGAAAATATACACACCTCTCTTCTCCGGCAAAAGTGGCGAAGTTTTATTGGACTCTCATCACGTCACGGGAGAATAATCATGAACTCGTAAGCTCATTTAAGGCTAGTGCAGCACAGTGCTGGTCATGGATAAAAACCTGAAATTCAATGGAAAAAGCGAAAAAAATCCGTTTGATCCGTTGACGTTATCGTGATATTAGATTAAGGAGAACTTTTGCTGCACAGGATGTGAATGTGATACACAAAGTACAAATCACAAACGAAATCAAAGAGGCTGCTCCGTTACGCCCTGCAGTCTGTTTTTCGATGGGCACAGACATGAACGCGAATCAATGAACACCTAAGATTCACAGATTGCATAACCGTGTTCCCTATATTGAAAGTTTATAAGTAAATAGTGCCCGTTGCATGCAATCCGAATCATGTAGTCTTTCTCAAGTACCAAAAGGGTTGCATAGTTAACAAGAGAAGAAGAAGTAGGGACTATTCAAAGACGGAAATAGCAAAAACAAT
The DNA here is from genome assembly GCA_027744215.1 of Troglopedetes dispersus. Taxonomy (NCBI): domain Eukaryota; kingdom Metazoa; phylum Arthropoda; class Collembola; order Entomobryomorpha; family Paronellidae; genus Troglopedetes; species Troglopedetes dispersus. The sequence continues at coordinate 11,581 of JAHZNF010000766.1, forward strand.
ATCATTATCGAGGAGAATATTGCACGAATGTCGGTGGTAGTCTGGGAACTTACAAGATCCACTGAGATTTTCAGACGACATTGCACGGCAAATTCATGAGATAATATGGCGATGATTTTTTTTCTTCCTCCAAGTCCAACACAGGAATTTCCGGAATTTTTTCCCCAACTTGTATAAAAATACGAAAGATTCCTTCACTACCGCGTATGTGCACTGAGCTCCTTGTATTGAGCAGCTTATATTACTGAGAAGGAAAAAACGCTATGAAAATGGGACATGTTCGAATGAAAGTGAAAATAAGAATTTCATGTGTCTGTGAGTAGCAGTTGCCTCCTTTCAGGATTTGATTTTGAAATGAGTTTGATGGTTTCTCCTTGACTTGGTTCGTACAGAAAAAAACGCAGCTCTGCGATAATAAATATATTACATACTTCACACCATCCTTTCCAGGAGAGATTATTTTTCACTGTGACCTTATTTTCTGTTTACCAGTTTACAATGAAATAGGCATGGAAGATCTATCACGAAAAAAAAGATCATTCATGTACTACATAACCCTCTGTGGAGGCTTTCTCCAGTGATTTGTACAAGGAGCGTAAGGTACAACATGAATATGGTCGTAATTTCATTGGGAAATGCTCTCATTCAAGCTTGTGGATCTTTTTTTCCATTTCTCTCTCACAATCGAATCAGTCTTAACGTTACCGGCTTGTTGATGTTGATAATGATAACGATGGATGGACTGGTGGGTACTGCACTCAGGGTCTGCTCAGTGATGCATGAGGTGTGTCGTGTGATGTGTGACCAAATCAAGTAACATATTATTGATCCTGTAAGACATTAAAATGCTCTGCAGTCTGTATGTGGTGCATGCTTCTCTGCTCGCCTTGAGACGAAATGCTCCGGTAGGGCCCAGCTAAGTGGATTACAGTACGTGCATTAAAACGGAAATTATTTTTTGCTCGGATAAACCTGGCAGAAATATCCAAGGAGAAGGGTTCTTCCATCGGATAAAAAATTTATGGAGCTACTTCAGTCCAAGGGGATGCTGGGAATTTCTTTAAAAAATTAGCAGAAGTCAATACATATTAAATTACTCCTGAATTTTTTATAAGCCGAGAAGAAACTTAAATTTTTTAGCGCTCCGCGTATACACAACAGGAGAAATATTTTTGTGTCTGTCTGTTGCAAATGCAATAATAAAAAAAGGGACGCGATGCGAATCCCCAATATTTTGAAAACTTGTTCACTGTTTGGTTTATTGTAAAGTAATTATAACCTGAGAAATTCTTGAGTGACCCTTCGTAGAAATTGCTTCAACCTGCGTCTCATGAGCAGGAGGCAGTGCTGAAGGAAAACGAGAGAAAATTACTAAATTGCATGCATAAAATTGTCCCACATTTTTTCTTTTAGACTTCCTAATACACTTTTTTTCTAATTATACCCTAAACCCTTCCAGCCAAATGCTTACGAATCGATGGGAGTAGGAGTAAAAACCCATTTTGTGGTGGTTGACGAGTGTTTGTATCCAAATAGAAAGAGAAAGTTAAAAAAAAGTTTTTGAATAGACGTTTCACGAGGAAGGAAAAGCCCACTTTAACGTGAAAAAGAAATTACGCCAGCATTTTATGTGTGCTTTTTTTGCTTTTTTTTACTTCACTCTGTTTCCGGCCCGTTAGTTCAACCAGTTCAAAGGGAAATTCTCTAAACATATTAGCATTTGGCTTAATCAGCAACACAGTTCCTCCTGAACAATTTGCTTCATTTATTTCAAGGTATAATTTCCTTGCAATGCAATCTCACTTTTTTCGAAATACTACAAGGTACATTTTTAAAGAATGGTTCAAACATTCCACGTTTAATTAGAGACGCAACGATTGCTGTCACACCAATGGAGCCAAACCTTTCCAGAATTTCACACTCCGCCTTTCAATGCGCAGCACTCTACAGAAATGCAAACTAACTATAGAAATGTAATGCTAAGATATATAATGCTAAGATGTCATATATTGAGTCGTGAAAACCACGTTTCTGGAAAATGTTATTCAAGCACGCAAGGTTAATGTGCGAACGCGAAGAATAAATCAGTAATCTACAAGACTGGTTTTGTAATGAGTTATACAGGTGATTGTTCGTCACAGTTAGTAAAATAACCTGCAATGCATGCATAAATATTGGTGTTTTCAACACAATATCTCTTTATCATATATATGTTAATCGGTGTTAATCAATCCGGGTTAATGTTAATCAATTTCCACAAAAATCCATGCATCTTGAACTGATCTCCTATAAGATACTCTCCTTTTCGGCTTCACTTCACCATAATCACTCCAAGCGATTCAGATAATGGATGAACTCATGAGTAGTCGTAATGGAGCAGCGGAGTAGTTGTGGGAATATGACTTTATCTCTTTTTATTTCTTTCGGACACTTTCATTAATCTTCATTTACCTCTTTAATGCACAGTGTACCACGGCAAACAAAGGAATCAAACAAGAAAAGAACAGTAGGCTAACTTGGTTCTTTTTGCTATAAAACCAAGGACATAAAGAAACGGCAGAAAGGGGCAAACCTCCACGTCTACATTATACATGAGGCTGGAAAAGTTGTGTAAAACGTGGACCCAAGACAAAAGCAGAAAGCCTATGTGTGTTCAATGTGTAACAACAAAGAAAAATCAGGAGGGCGGACTTTGCTCCAGTTTTGTTGGAACTTGTTAGACAAGTATGGAGTCCCGCTGTTCCCAGTGTGTCCTTCTAATGTTTGCTCAGTCATTCAAGCCAAAGTGCACGAACGGAAAAACAGATTGAAATCTGTCGATGTAATTGTAAATAACGATACACAAAGGGATCATGTCAGTGAGATATTACACCAAAAAGGTTGACTACACAAGTAAAAGGCCTTAGTTTTGAATATTACATGTCGTACGTGGGTGCTTTTATAGGATAAGCTGCTTCCTGATCTAATTAGTTTTTTTGCACATGGTTCTACTTAAATAAATGAAGTGAAAGCTAACGGGAAAAGTAAACCACATAAAAGTAGATAAGTTCAGCCTTGAAAATAGTGACTTATTTATACCTCTTTCTGTATGGCTCCTCTATTTTCTTTTTTTTTCAGACGAAACTACTGGAGCGGAACAAAAACGGAAATCATTGACTCTCTTGTTTTCTGGCCCGACTGGGTTTTGTCTGGAATATTTGACGTTGGATTCGTGTGGCCTCTATCTGAGCAACAAATGCCTGACCGCTGAAGATTATCAGGAGGTGGCCATTCTGGATAAAAATATATTAAAAGACAAAAAACAACTAAAAGAAAAAATCCACTTACGAGCGGTGCGCACACACCCTTCCGTTCCACTCCGTTTGTTGGAAACACATCCGCTTTCTTTGAGTGTAAATATACCTCCTGGAAACGTCAACATAAGATCCATTCCCTTTCCCTTCCTTTTGTCTGATTGACCTGGGCGCTCCAAAATCTTGTGCTTCTTCGACACACAGTCATAATGGACTGCTAGAAATGGACTTTACACACGACAGCTGGAATTACTCTCCAAACATACAGGACAATTAATTTAGTAGTAGTGTTTTGAGTTTACCAGAAAGGACATCACTGACAATCTGCTCCTCGACAGTTCTTCCCTTTTATCTCATTAAGTGCTTTTAAGCTGAACTGTCGTCGTGCACCCTTTTTTACCTTTACGGACTGGTCACTGTCACTTTGGTTTTTCCCGTATACAAAAATATAACAAAAAAATAGTGACTTGTTGTGCAATACCAATAATACCTTACGCCAGCTAGGAATTTATTGAAACATTAAGACGTCGCGTTATCATGCGTCCTTCATGATTGACGTCGTATTTTCGTATCCCCACCCCATAGACATCGCAATCTGTAATCTGTAGGTCCTGTCCTCCTCCTGAATAATGAAGCTCGTATTCAGGAGGAAGGTTTGTAATTAATGCGTACCTAATTATAAATGGCAAAGAGTAGAGTGATCACGGTGAGTGTGTGATCTTCCTTCTCAGAAAATGGTTTTCTGTCTGACGACGACAAAGTATATCGCAAGTTTTTCTCTTTCGTCGGAAGTCTGGGTACAAACTATCTCTAGAAATCAATGAGTGGAAACCGTAACAAGTGATTGCTCTCCGATATGCCCATTAGTTAACTCAGTGATTACAGTGAAGGAGTCCTTTGTGACACACATCGGAAAATTAAGTTCCACCATAGTCTGGAGATCAGCAGCTTTTTACTCCGCGAATCAACAATTTGTAGGAAAAAGCTGTTCCACTTCCACTTGTTCATCTTCATTTTGAGAAGTACCACGAATACTTGACCGACCGTGGTTGGCTGGTAAAAAAAGCTTTCTCATTCGCCCGCGAAACGCCAAAACCTTTCATTGAACTCCATTTTCTCGTTTTTTTTCTCAGGAAGCTTTCATTTTCTACATAGGTTCCTTCCTGCCCAGCTGTGTATACTCTGGCGAAATGAAGTGAACGCATCATCATTTACGCAACATTCCTCCAAATTCCAAAAGTGCTGGCTATGCTGGCACCGTGAAAGACGTAAATTCCTCGAACGGACAGGTCAAGACAAGACAAGTCAATATTTAGTTGTTTGTACAGAGTGTTTTATATAGAGGTTTTGTGGAGGGAGGCAAAAAAGCCTTTTCTCCAAAAAGAAAAGGAGAGAAATGAGTACTCACCAAAATAGCACACATTCCAGTGCCACAATCAATACTCCGGCGAACACCAAGCCCCCTACGAGTCCAGTAAAACACGGAAGTAAAAGCAAAAGTCGTCATTCATCAAGCTCCGATTCGACATGTGTTACGCCAACGGGGAGCTCAAGTGCAGCCAACGCAACAATAGGAAGTGACGGGGAGGACAAACACCAGATTCGTGTCACCCGGAAAATATTCAATAATTGGAGATCCGCATGTGGGAGAACGAAAGACAAGACAAAGGATTTCATCCGAAGGTGGAAAACGCTACCTGAGAATCAATCGGCGGAATGTGAGACAGGAGGTGACAGTGAACACCACCACCATCATCACCACCACGCCACCGTCAGTTCTCCTCACGGTTCCAGCAGTGCTCCAGTGCCGTCTGGAGCCACTGGATTAAGTAACATGGATCAATCTGCTGGAGTTGGTGGAAGTGGAGGGAAGGAAACAACTTCTGGTGGTGGTGCGACAACAACAGGGAACAGTGGCAGTGGGGACTTGTCAAATAATACAGCAACTCCACTCCAAACAACAAAGTCATCTTCTGGTTTCGGCAAAATTAGAAGTTTAACAAAAAAATTCTCACAGGACATTCCGAGTGAAGACCTCTCAACATCTTCAATTAGTAAACCTTCCGCTGGCTGGAGTGTGCATGTTTGGGGTAAGTCAATATACAAAAAATATAACACGGAACAAAAAAATGAAGTTTTGTAAGGAAGTTGTTTTTCGTGAAATGGAAGGTGGTTTTGAGTTTCTTTCCTTTATGGCTCTAGCGACTTCTGCTTTCTCAGCACGCGTGTTTTTTGTGAAGGTGTAAATGTGAAAACTCTAATTGAAATATTAAAAAATCAAAACTCATTCATGCCAGGAGGAACACGACATGAGTTTGATTGACTTAATACGAAGGTCTTGTTCTTGTTCAAGATGCTTGACGAAACTTTTTCCTTAGTGTTTCCACGTATATTCTAGTTACTAGTTATCTTGAGTTTTTCATCGTTTCTTCTTCTTCTCCTGGCTTGTTTTTTTTCTTTTCTTTTTTCGCGTGCAAGGACTCATTTTCCTAACGATTTCACACATAATGGCTGTGTTATGTGTTCTCTGGTAAAAACATCATCTCTTTTTCTCACGCCTTTCGTTTATTTCCTCACCATAGTTCTGCTTTAAGGTTTGTTGTTTGTGAGCCCTGAGTGACTCGGTGCTTATCAGCTATCATATAGGCAGCAAAACAAATTCAATATTCAATTAGGAATTCCTTCCACGTAAAGTGAGCACGTCATGACTCAGTTATGTTACACGAGTGTCTAGCTAGTGAAACAAAATTAATTACATGGATATACATAAACTCAGTTCCTTGCCAAGCATATTATGATGAATATGAAATGGTAGTACCCATGTTCTATTTCTTGGCTTCAGCTTATGCATTAGAACATTATGTAGAAATCAGTAACATACCTGAATCCGAAGGAACAAAAATGAAAGAAGCTGAACTAAAAGTTTAATTTATTCATACAAGTTGAGTTAAGTTTGGAGTGATCAACGACCATATCTTTCATATTTTTGGCCCACTTGAATCTGATATTCAAATTTTTTCTCTTTCCCTCAATTGAATTGAATGCTTCCAACTTTTCGTCACAAGTCATCTTGAAAAGGAATACGGTAAAAAAACAAGAAAAATAGATCTTTTCTTTTTGGATTTTTTATTGAAGCACTATCCTCTGTGACTTCACACAAAAGGATCTTCACAGAAACATTTTCTCGTGAAAGAGAAAGCAAAGCAGAATAGATTGCATCCTCCAGTGCACGTGCAAATACAAAGGGAGCAAGAGGAGAGAAGACATTAAAGAATCTGTTGTATTATAAGAGAGAAAAGAACGTCAGACAATTTTCATTTTCCTTGTGCATGTGTGTATCGTATCCCAATCCCAAGATTTTTTTTATTATTCATTCATTTGCTTTGTTCTCCTCTGAGGATGTTCTGTTCTGTTGTATAATATTGACTATTCAGATTCTTTTGCGGAGGTAGAAAGGAAAGTAAAGAAAGTAGTAAATAGTTAGAGAGCAATAATACATGTATACACTTTTTTTTTACTGTACATACCTTCTGCTCCAACTTTTGCTCATAAGGGCAGGATCAATATTTCTTGTCGTATGGTTGGTCCTACTAGCATTCCATCCTCTGTGTTCATTATATATAATAGGTAACCACATTCAAATAAGACTTCACATATATAAAAGCACTTTAGCCATGTTGCTTCTTGTAGCGCAAACCGGTTTGTGAGCTACAATATATAGTGTGTATTTTGGAGGTACAGTCTGTCCGTTAAAAGGTTTATAAGTGCATTTTAACTGATAACTTCCATAGCCTTCAAAGATTATTTACGAAAATTCGTAGGCTTGTGCTCCAATTTAAGAGCTTTAATTCCGTACATCCATCCTCCCCATTCGATGTCGTGTCTCAGATATACGTGAGGTTTACCAAATTCAGTCATTTTTCGCTGTCCCGTAAATGCTTTATAATTTTTCCTACTTCATGAAAACGCCACTCTATTGGTTTTCGGCTGAGTTTGTGTGTTCAGATCAGTAATGTAACCGATTCCGTACTCACTGGATTCGTTTCAGGCCATCTCACATCACTGCTCTTAGAAAAGCAAGCTTCACCATCACATCATTTGAAATGTATGAAAAGAGGAAAATGCAGAACTAATTTGTCATTAAATTTAACTGTTTTTCAAGTCATTCATAAAAATAATTGTTACCATTGCAATCAGCACACTTGATTTACCTTGAAAACACATGGTCGTAAAGTTTTTGTTACCATTCACCTCTTTTTGGAAGTCCCAGTCTCAAAGTGAAACTGGGAAAATCAGTGATTTTCAACATTCCGGTATCCGTAACTTTTGTTAAATGAATGGCCATTTCCTAATTTTTGCATGATTGAGTTGCCAACAAAATGCCCGTTCCACTAGTATGTCATATACGAAAATTCATAGAGGCATTTTTGTTTAGCATCCTGAATTAACCGGATGAAATCCTGGGCCCATTTAAACATTTTGTACATCCTGTGCCACTAAGCTGCTAAAAAATTATACTTGCCCCATTAGCGTTATTTTTAATGAAATAAGGTTCCCCTTAAAAGGGAGCTTTAAATTTTACAGGAAGCAGGTAATATCCACTTAAAAAGTGTTCACGTCAAAAATGGGGTAAAGTGAAAATGAAGTTTTTGCGAATATTCCATGTTGCTCCATAAAAATGCCTCCATAAAAATTCCAGAAATGACAGTATTAGGACTGACATTTTGCTGACAACTCAATCATGCAAAAATTAGGAAATGGCCATTCATTTAACAAAAGTTACGGATACCGGAATGTTAAAAATCACTGATTTTCATTGTTCCACTTTGAAACTGGGACCTCCGAAAAGAGGTGAATCGTAACAAAAACTTTATTACCATGTGTTTTCTAGGTAAATCGAATGTGCTGATTGCAGTGGTGACCATTATTTTTATGAATGACTTGAGAAACACGTAAAATTAATGAAAAGCTGGTTTTGCATTCTCCTCTTTTCATGCATATCAAATGATGTGATGGCGAAGCTTGCTTTTCTAAGAGCAGTGATGTGAGATGGCCTGAAACGAATCCAGTGAGTACGGAATCGG
>JAHZNF010000768.1:0-18215 GCA_027744215.1 Troglopedetes dispersus
AGTAAAACAACCTTTTTGGGGGGCCACAAACAGCCGTAAAATATTTTTCTGAGAAGTACGTTACGCTCTAATTTGTATGTTATGCTGAGTTCACGTAAGTAATTTCTAATTGCTCTTTTTTCCAGTTTGGATGCCCGTGACAAAGCACTAGAGGAAGGTCAACATTGGTCAAACGAGCAAGCTTTGGGAGGTAGGGCCTACTTCCGAATTGCGACAGATCCGCCGAGCTTAGTAATCGAGAACGTGAAGGAGTCAGATGCAGGACTGTACAAATGCCGACTGGATTTCAAAAACTCACCCACTGTTTACCACTCTGTCAACCTCACCGTGATTGGTACGTGTATCATAATTACTGTTTTTCTTATATTTAAGTGTTTTGCCGGCGAAGCAAACAGGACACATGTAGGTAACCACATGACCTACATTTCTTTAGTGTGGTCTTGTGTGCATCTGACAAATAAATAGTTAGTCAGTGACACTATATAAATTCCGTTCTCACTCTCCAGGAAATGTAATCTTACGCTTTTATGACATGAAAGGAACTCCGCAAAACATATGAAAAAGAAATATATGTACATTCAAGTGAAGTCTGGCAAAAATGGACCAATCACATTCCTTAAAAATTGCTGCTGGTGAATCGTTTTCTTTTTAAAAAATAGAGCTTCCTCCTTAATTCTGATGATGTAGTAGAATTGTGTGACCATTCTGAGCAACACCGAGGAACCTCTTTTTTATATAATAATACCAGACGAAGGAGAAATGATACAAATAATACAAAAGCCTTTAACGCGAGGGACAGATTGTTCTTGGAAGTTACTTTTTTTGTTGCTTTGCTATTTTTTATACCACTCGGTTGACTTGTGCCAAACTCATGTTCTCCTTATGTTTGGGGCTTCTTTCCCGTGTAAAAAAATTATACAAGTGAGAATGAGCTAGAATGTGGTGTGAGCCAACTGCCAAAACATAAAATCAAAGATGGCTTGCTGCTGGAGACACACACACATTTTGGAGAAAATGAACGCTTTTCTGAGCTGGTCCGTATGTATCAGCAAAAAAAATGAAAGTAACGAGTCAGACTCTTCTAAAAAAATGTAGCATGTAGCTTCCACATTTGTAGGTATTATCCAGATCATCATCATCAGCCACACGCCACGACCAACACATCACCATTGTTTAGTGTGGCAAAGTAGTTGTGAAAGGAAAGGAAGTGGTGATTGAGTTGAGAGAAGGTTCGAAATTCCGGCTTTAGTTTTCCACTTGAGCCGTTTCTTCCTTCTCATTCTTTTGGTTGGTTGGAACGATATTATTCTTGGTCCACGTCACCATCACTTTCACTCTCGCCGATTTTTTTTCTCCTTCTTCATCTTTACCCTATTTTCCCCATCACCATCACACACACACACATACAACACCAGCAACAAATAAGAGAGGAAGAATGAAGAAGAGGAAAATATCCTCTTGAGTATCGCTCACACATTTTGCGATTTTATCCAGCTCCAAAAAATGGAGGAGCTGGGTTGACTACAGCAAAAAAGCTAGTGAACCATTGTAAGACAACCCGTGTAAAGTAACTTGTATAAGTAAGTGGTAGTATTAGTGTGTATGTGTGTGTGAACAAAGAAGTGGAGCAGCCCTGCTTTTGCTTAGTATTGTACTACTCCACCGCACCGTCAGTTTTTTTACTCATCCGAGCAAACTAAAGAAGAACAGCAGAAGCTAAAAGAAGGAGATTTTTTGTCTTGGCAGAGTGGTGATAAGTATTAAGAAAAAAGGGAAACAGCTTTCCAGGATTTCTTGCTGAATAAGTGACCATATGGTCATTGAAGCTGTATTATTATTATTACCAAGCTCCAAGTTCTTGCACGCTTCTCGAGTTGTACAGTAGGTACAATGATACTAGATACATGACCATCACAAAACGGAACCAGCATGCAGCCACTTTCTCTATTAATGGAATAACAAGATTGTTGGATATATTTGGAACAAATATTATTACACTGGTAGAATGAGCATAAAATCTAGTACGTACACAAATTGGTTTATTTTTAGATTTGACTTTGGCCACGAAGAAGAAAAATACGTGGATTTGTCTCGTTATTAAAGAATGCAAGTCATAAAAATCGTGGAAAACATCGACGAGAACGATATTATTATGGCAATTGTTTTCTGCGTCTCTACCCAAACACATTCCCAAACAATACCAATTCCAAAGTAGAATTGCTTATTGGAGTAAATATATATGTACGATTTGCAAAGCATGGTTTTCTCTAACTTATTGCTATGCCCCATTTGCAATAAACAATAGTAAAAATCACAACACTCACCAGATGATCCTTGAATAGTTGTTGTTTCAGTGATTTTTTTTTCTTCACATGCTTTTATGGAATTGTCCAGAAGTCAAATAGTTGTCGCAGAAGAATGCTCACTGGTACTTGGTTTGTGCGTACCTACTACCTGACAAACTGTAATTTACGTCGACCATAAGCTCCATAAAAATCATTGAACAAGTACAACTTGGCGCACCATCTGCAATGCAAAAGTGTAAGCAAAAGTTTGATGGGATAAGAAACGAAAGGAGTTTTTTTTATTACAAGGTTGTCCAAACAATAAAAAGCAGGAAGAGAGCGAAACCAGGATGGACAAGTGGTGGCCAGTGAAAGAAAGATGAAAAATGCATGAAAATAATATACAGGCCTTTATTCCCTTTTCCTTTCTGGAGAATAAAAAGGAAAGTTTTTTTTTCGTTCTTCGGTCGGGTTTCTTCTGTTTTCACAGTTGTTGAGTTGTACAGAAAAAAAAAATGTGAGTGTGCGTATGTGAGAGAGTATTTTTTTTATTGCGATGTTGGGTTGTACAGTTAGTCTTGTTTTTGTAGAGAAGTACCATGCCACAATAACACAAGAAAACAAGGACGTCAAGTATGGCACTTTTCCTGTGTGCAGTTTTTATCTTACGTACAACATAGCTCATATCCGCAGTTTTTATGCTTTTGTTCTTTTACTCGAGCAAAAAAAAGGAAGTACAACAGCAGTTTGAGAAAAAATGAGCAAAAAAAACTTTTCTCTGGGATATATGATCTCAGTCAGCTTGGACTGCTGTTACACGCTCACTCCTCTCATGTCTGGAGTGGTGTAGTGTGGGTACCCTACTACTACAACTTAGCTTTAGAAGAAAAGCAGCAAAATTGAGAAAAAAAATATTTTCGATAAAAAAAATTGTCAACAGGACGGAAATATGGATGTTGTTTTATACTTGAAAAATTATAAGAGCTAAGATGTCGAGCTTCATTATTTCTTATAACTGGTGTTGTATAAGTGTAATGCTTGATCTCGTTATTTTTTTTCAAGCAACAAAACAAAGCACTCTCTTATGAGATTTTAATACAAGAAGGATGTTAACAAACCAGAAAGAAAACATTGAAAATGGGTTTTCATTCCTTGATACACTTTATGTATGTAATAAAGGGGATTTTAAAGTCGTTTTCGTTTCACATCTGTTCCAAGCAAACGATAATAGCTTTGACTTCAACTCATTGAGTTTTCCAGGAGTGGGTAAATGGGTGAACAATTTGCTCATGTGACAGAGAAGTGGTACGAGTACAGAGAAATAGATTTTGGGAGACTTGATTGAGGCAAATGACTTTATTCAAGGATAAGTGGTAGCTCACAGATAAGTGAAATTTTTCGGGGCATTTTGTGCTTCCAGGAGAATTTTGTGAAAATTGAAATTTTCTATGTGAGACTATTTCCTTGAGGGATGCACCTCACTGCACCATCCTCACAGTAAAGACACCTCATTCCAAGACCAGTTTACTCTAAGCTTTGATATTGATTTTTGAAGATGGATATTCCTTCTGTTGCATGTTGGCCAAAGTCATTTGGGAAATTTTTGGTGGTCGGTCGCGGGAAATGGAATAAAATCTCATCAAAGCATTACTTCCTATCGTGGGCGACTTCAGGGAAAATCTCGTGATGATCATTATGATCACTGAACCTAATAATAATGTAAAAGGTACGCACAAGGCTTTTTGTATCAGAATTATCATTCACTCACGCTGTCGTCCATATGCTCCTTATCTCAACAGAGTATGTAGCAGTGGGTTTAGTTGCTCACACACAGGTTCGAGTCGACCACCACCATCCAACTTATCCGATCGAACTTGAGGAGCAGACAAACACAGATTTATAAGATGGTCAAAACTCTTGAGAGATTCACGACGTTGTCTGTTTACCACACTGTCACTGCCACGGCTCCACCATGCCCATCTCTTCACAATATTATCAGTTTTTGCCTAGGTGGGTATACTAATGCGCATGGAAGAGTGGCTGGAAAGCTATTTGGTTCCCGTTGGAAGTACTACTTGTTTCCTGCCTACAAGAGAAATCAATGTTACCCTCTCTTTTTAACCAATTTCCACAGTGGTACTCTCTGCTGAATGGTGGTTGGTGGTGGTCGCGCCTATGAAATAAATTTAATGTCATATTGGAAACTTCGCGAAGAGACAGAAACGTAAATACTACATACATACATTCCAGAACATTTCTACACATATGTACATGTTTTTATTCTCTTGAAACCAGCAACAAAAACCCAGCTATGCTCCATTCTCAAGCAAACATACACATGTATATAGAGACAGACACCAACAAAAAAGGACAAGGGAGAAAAGTCATTGAATTAATGGATTTTCTCCTCTATTTTCTCCACTCCTCAGCATTTTGAAGAGAAAAAAATTGACGATGGGGTTGGGCTGGGCACGAGAAAATTTCACTTTAAGAAATACTGCTCCTTCTTACATGTCTGCTCTGTTTTCTCGCACTCTTGAAAAAAAACGTTTGTTCAAGTACGAGAATTTTCTACTGCCTCCCTTTTTTGTTGTACTTTTATACTAGCTTAAGTAATGTACACACTCAGAGAGAAAAAAGCAGACACACCAAACCAACAGTGCTCCACTCCTTATCGTTTAACTTGTGACAAGTACATACATTTTTTGGCGCACTGGTTTCTCCCTTTTTTCACTGGTGAAATCCTAAAAAAATACGGGCAAGTCCTTTTATGTAACTTCGTTAGAAGAAAAGGTCTCTCTGGTCGTCGTGGCTGGTAATGTGGCGACAGTGGCACCACACTGCTTTTACCGTTATACTTGTCGGCCTTGTCTTGCATACAACGTACCTAAAATTATGGTACTTATTATTTTCGTTATTAATATGGACAGCGAGGATATCCAGGGTGCATATATAATATTATGTGAACATACACGACTCACATATATGATGATGGCGATATTCACATCACTCTCCAGAAAATACCTTTAGGGCACTAGAACTCCAGTAGGAATGAATGAGTTTTTTGGGGGAACAATGGACACATTTTTTTCAATGGTGGTGTGGCACACAGTTAGGTTAAGACAGTTGGAAACCTCGCTGTCTACCACTGCTGACTATGTAGAGCCATAAAGACAGGGAAAATGTAACAAATTTTCTCCGCCAGTTGTACACGCAGAAACGTCGAAGACGACAAAAGACGCAAAGAGCATCATCAGCTTTGACGGATATTTACTCGCCATTGCCAGAAGCAACGAATGTGCTGGCTTGTGCAGAAGAAGAAGAAACCCATTTAGAGAAAAGAGCATTGAACTTTGTCTCCTTTGTGTAGTATTAAGAGCGTTACTGCTGCTGGTCCCTTTTTTCTTCTGCGTGTGTCGTAAAAAAATCATAATATAAATGTTGCAACATCGCCGTCATTTCATGAATACTGCAAGATCCACATTTTTTTCTAGAAGAAAAAACCCATTTGGAAAGAGCATTGAACTTTGTCTCCTTTGTGTAGTATTACTGCTGCTGGTCCCTTTTTTCTTCTGCGTGTGCCGTAAAAAAAATCATAATATAAATGTTGCAACATCGCCGTCATTTCATGAATACTGCAAGATCCACATTTTTTTTCTTGGAAACGTGCATAGATGCATCTGTCACACGCACAAAAAACGCATCTGACAAGGTGTCTGATTCACTCAATTTTTTCTTAGTTGTCTCTTTTATTTACCGAGATGGTCCGGTTTTTTATTGTTGGTTGCGGAGACAAACTATATTTGTGAGTGGAAATACAGAGAGAAAGTGGAGATGAGTCGATGTGGTCAAAAAATCTTTTTTGGGGGTGATCACAAAGATGACTTTTTCACGCCTGGTCAGTTTGTCCCTGAAGCAATGTCATGTCAAAGAAAGGGAGTGAGGTTTGGGTGAACGTTTCTTCCACAACTTCAAAAGGACCCAAGATGAAATTCTAGATTAAAGTATATTCTTTTTTAAAAAAGGAGGCGGTCTTTGCTGTACCTTTTTTGTGGACACTGACAAATATTCCGGGTGTAAATGGAATATTACTGAGCTCCAAGAGAGAAGTTAAAATGACATTATCTGGAGACAAGGTTCCTCCTCGAGTGCTGGTGTTGAACCTTTTTCAAGTGACAACAGGCGCGCACCACGATTTAAAAAGAAATTCTCACGGGAAAACAAAAAAAATCCGCACATTCTCCAAGAAACAAGAGAGGACTCCTCTTCTCTTGCCTGTATAGGCAAATTTTTCTTCATTTTTGAAGCCCAGCATAATAAAAGTTGTGGTATGTAACCAGAGACAGGGAAATGGAGAAAAGAGATTGCATTGCAATTTTTTCTCACTTGGAAGAAAAAAGGAGAAGTGGGAATTTTCTCTTGATTTCCGCAAACACAGAACTACAAAAGAGAAAAAAAGTTTTGAATAACATCCAACCTCCTTTTAAACTCTTCTTGGGTTACTTTAGGTTTAAAGGTTCATTTGCAAGTGTCTTGGATCTCCAAGTTTTGTAGAAAAAAATGGGCGAAAAGGAAGAGATGAAAAGACATCAAATGAGCGTTTCTTGTTTCATTCGAGTTTGAGTGGAGAGGATGATCATGATCTTCTTTATATTCCAATTTTCTATCACATACTTTTTTATTTCTGTAGATCCGTTTTTCTCTGATCTCAGCCGCAGATCAAATAGCTTTTTTTCGTCTGAATTTTTTGTTTCGCCAGCAAATTCACTTTTACTCGTTTGCAAAGGGAATATAAAACCAAACTGATAAAAAGCTAAAGAAAAAATGTCTGCAGTATTTCCACGAAAATGGTATATTCATTCGTACAATTGATAAGTATAAGAAAACTACATATTTTTTCCCATGTCTGCTTACTAAGCTCCTGTCATTTGTATATTTCAAATGGTCTCAAGCCTTGCACTCTTCTAAAAAGATTTCGCGCAGTTACCCAATGCATAGATAATGCACGTATATTGCCACTTGACTCATTCCTTTTTATATTCTTTGCTTAAGACTTACCAGAGAAATCGGAAGGCTTGTCTTGTGTATTTGTATAGTAGCTGAAGGAAGCGTATCTGATTTTTTCAGTTTTTTTCTTATCCCCTTTTCTCCATCTTTGTCACTTTTACCACCTTTCCTGTATTTTCCCTAAACACACAGAAAAACTCGGGAGGGGAAGTTTTCCCCGGGAAAGTTTACATTGAGTTGTTGTACACTCATGGAGGCCGGCAGAATCTCGATTTGATTTTCAATCTATATTGTCACGATATTTCAACCCTCCCTTATTCGTGTCATATCTTGAAGTCTTCTTCCTTTGTCATTCATGCCTCCAAAATGTATGTTTAAAAATGTATTCTTTAACCGTGAATATGTGAATATTTCTTTTTCAAAAAAAAAAAAAAAGATTTACACAGACGTGGAGCTAGATAAGTTATAATATTTACATTCTGCTTTACGGGATAACTTAATATCTTCCGGAGTCAGACAGATGAATTACAGAAAGGACGTAAAGGTCGTCTCAATACGTTTTTCAAGGAAACATGCTTTATACGTTTTCTTCAAGAGCAAGGATAAAAAAATTGGAAGATGGATAGGTAGGAAATTTCTAGCGCTCAGTTGTCGCTCTGCCTCCATTCATGCGAGCCCACTAAAAAGTTTCAGTTGACTAGCTCCCCTGATCGGTTTGAAAGATTATGGAACGGCACTCGTGCAACTGCATTTTTTGTCACCAGAACTTACCTCCCCGGCGAGACACATTACGGCACGAGCTCACTCACCGAGCAAGAAAAAAAAAATTCGTGAGATATAAACTTTCAATATTTATTTCTCCATCAACAGGAGCACACTAGTCCTTTCACTTTTTTTTCTTCTCGGTCGTAAGAGCTTACGTAACTTTCTTCTACTCACTGATCCGATACGCTGATAGTGGGAACACGTCTCCAAAAAATATCCAAGTTTTTTTTTCTGCAGGACAAGAAATATAATCTTGAAGGTAAAGGTCCATAATATTTTTTCTGTTGTTGTTGTTCGCATCCATTCGTTGGTATACGAATGGATGCGTGCTTCAAAATGCACTTTGTAATCATACATGTATAACATGGCTTTGCTTGGTAAGAAAAAAGTTTTTTTTTTCGAACCTGTCTTGGAAAGCGCCTCGTACATTCACTGGGGTTCTGGGGTGGGTAAGCTGGTGGACAAAAAATATGATGATGATGGTGATCATAATAAGCTCGGTTGGTTGGTGGCAATCTGAATCGGTTCAGGTTTTTTTCTACTCTATGAATCTTTACTTTGGTATGAATACACTTGAAATTTGTCAGTGCCAATGTGTGTCCCTTCCCGGCTTCTTTTCTTGTGTACCGTATATCTACTACATACGAGTGAAATTGAACGATGGAGTCAAGTGGAAAGAGGGGAGGAGAAAAGAAAAGAAAAATTACAATCAAGTTGGATCCGCCATATTTCGAAACTGAATGAAATTCTATCTATCTTGTAAGCTATATATTTTTTGTGGGAAATTCATCGAACAAAAAAAGTTTTTTTTTGCTTGGTGCGTATTTTTCGGGAAGGAGGAATTCTATACCTTGTCAAATAGAAAAAAAATATCGATCATGTGTGCATTTCACGCAGAGAAAGCCAGCTTGTCTGGATGATTGGAGAGGCTACGAAATGGAAAAAAATACATGTGACGTGAAAAAACTGTTTTATGGAGACGGCAACATAATATGTGAATATAATCGGGTGGGGGAAAACGGAAGAGAGAAATTCATGTCCTTTGTGATTTGTCATTTTCAAGTAAAGCAAGGCGGAAGGAAGCAGCAAGAAATATTGCAGCTTTTTAGACCATAATTCCTTTTTAAAAAATATATTAAATGGGGCTACTGCACTTTACAATTGAGAGCCATTTTTGGACACATTGAACACTATCTTTCATTGTGTCATGTTACAAATAAACGAGTTGTGTCTTACTACTTTTAATTTTCACTTCTAATGTTCCTGTAACAGTATTTTCCCATTTTAATGTTATCTTTGTTGATACGGTAGTTTCGCTGAATGCACACTCTCTTCTTTTCTCTTTAAAAAGCTCGTACTTGATAGTCAAAGCACAAACAACTGGTTCTACGTGTAACATTCCCGATCCAAACGGAGCGCTCCGTCTCCCGTCGACGCCAATTAAGATAAGCCACATTACATTTTAATGGGCTGCACGTTCACACAAAAATGAGTTTCAATGGCGTCATTACCCAAAGAGATAAAAATACAAGTGGATTTTTAAAACCAACTTTGGTTGATCACATAGGTGTACCTACACAGGAGGTCTCAGTCTCGACTAGAAACGGTAGCTGTGTGTGCATCACCACCAAAGGTGGTTTTTTCACTAGCTACGCCCTTGCCCATTGTGACTAGAAAGATTTTTTTTAATTTCCTATTTTTTATATAACATCTTTCCTTTTTCCTTCCTATTTTCTTCTTTACACACTTTACAACATATTTTTCCTACTTCTTGTTTCCATCTCGAAGGCTTTACCTTGATGTCGCGCTGGATAAAAAAAATCTTCCTCGTCGTCGTTGAATGAAGTATAATTCGTGGAGGAGTTTTGGTGGAGAGCCCACTCTGATGTGATTAGTACTCG
Organism: Troglopedetes dispersus; assembly: GCA_027744215.1. Lineage (NCBI taxonomy): Eukaryota > Metazoa > Arthropoda > Collembola > Entomobryomorpha > Paronellidae > Troglopedetes > Troglopedetes dispersus. The sequence goes on from JAHZNF010000768.1 coordinate 9,959, forward strand.
TGACAGGTACTTGAGTGCAAGCCATGACGTGCGATGTGTCCCTCACATTTCTTATTTCCTTCTTCGCCATGTGTGTGTGCATTTCGTCGAAGTGATGTGAATGCAGCAGTTAAGAGCCATTGACAGCAAACAACAAACATCGTGTTTTTTTTCTTAAGCTTTCCACTTCAAACTTCAGTATGGACACATTTTATTTTTAGCAGCATCAAATCAGCAGAGATCTCTTTTCAAGTTTAGGTCAGGCAGGATAGAATTTCGTAATATCATTAAAAATATAAAACATCAAGAAACAATATTAAAAGTGCAAAGCACATATATGCAACATACGTCTAACAAAAAGTGTAGAAGGATTTTTTTTTGGAAGTGCTGTAAAGAGTGACAAAGAAGAAAGATGGTTGAATGGTGAATTTGTTGAACATGTTTGTTGGAAATGTTTATCCATTTTGTTTTTCATTATGCAAAATGAATGAGCCAAAAAAGGAAAGGCAACACTAATGGGCAATGGAACGGTGATAAGAAGCTTTTCTCCAGAGTCAGACATTAAAGAAAAACACAGTTAAGCTTATGGACCACGATGGAGTGAATAAGTAGAGTTAGACATTTTCTTTGTTGAAGTGGCAGTAATAAGATGATTGAACTAGTGAGTTGAAAGTAATAAGATATAATGTCTAGACTGTTTTACTTAGCCAATTACTTGTCTTTTTTAACTTGCTGAGTTCAAGAACGAGGATAAAGGTCGCTTGTTGGTATTTTTTGTATGTGATATGGTAGGAATCACATTACTCGGAAAAACTAAAAAGAGACGAGGCGTGATTTTATTGTCGTTTGATGTTTCATAAGTGTAACTTGCGATACCTGGTGTGGTTTGATTCAGTTTCTAATCTGCTTTTAGACGAATTAGTTGCGTGTGTGGGTACCATGCGTCGTTTTATCTTCAAAAATATTTACAGTCATTAAATAAAATAGTTTCAGCTGTATTTGATAAGCCTTTTGTTTCGTGTGCGGTTGGTAGATTCACAATGCAGATCGATAAAATGTGCCAGTCGACAATATATTATCTCCATTGCTTTTACATAAGGTCAGAATTGCGTGAAGCAGACTTGTCTGGAGTGGAAGCTTGGCAGTAGACAAGATGTCCTATTTTTTTCCTCAGCGGAATAAAAGATGCTGATGTATCCATACAAAGGCTAAAATAAAAATGTGCTCGCACAAGTGCTATTATTTTTCCTCCATTTCCTACTCACGCGCGTTTTTCCGTGAATCTATACTTGAAAAGATGGTCCTCTATTTTTCTTCCGTCTCGTCTCTTTGTGTTCCTTCTTTTCTCTGTTTCATTTACTGTTGTCTTTTCAAATGCTCGTCGGAGCCATGTAGCGCACAATATTGGAATTTGGGAGAACCTCTGCAAAACAGATTCCCAGACGCAATGAAAACAACCCCTGCAAAAAGAATTAAATTACTGGAGCAACTCCCATTTTTGAACGAAAAGAATATAAATGCGTACGAGCAATTTTTTGCTTACCGTATTTCCCTTTCCTTCTACAATTTGACCACAAGTGAATGAGTAATGAAAGAGGAAAAAAACCTGAGAGCTTACGTAAATACGTATAGTAATCGTCTGAGACTCTTCTCGTAACGTGCTACACGTATTTTTAATATTTTTTCGGAGCATTTTTCCTTTTTCTACCTTGCCTCTCCTCAACCGTAAGATTCGTTCAAAGAAGAAAAGATCAGAGAAAGGAAAGACGTAATGAAAGTGGCTCTTTGGATATGCTGATGTTGCTTTGTGTCTTGTCTTCGTGTCTAAAAAAAAGAGACGAGGAGCTTGTTTTCTTACATTATTCAAAACTTTGTATTTAGCTCACACAAGAGGAAATGTCTGGCTAAACGGAGAACGCTGTAAACACAACACCGTCTTTAGGAGACATTCCAGACCTGCTTTTATTTTCTTCCTTTTTGCTCATTTTGGATAAAAGAATAGAAAAATATAAGATTGCAACATGGTAGAATTACGTAAAATGGAAAGTGGAAAGGCAGAGTCCTTTCAAGGGTTAACACACCTTGCACCAAAAATAAAAAATAAACCTTGTACGAAATGCGCAAGCATCCGTTTTTATTTGGATGTTTTTCTTTACCCTGAAAGAATAAAAGAAACAGCTAGAATCGCTTTATCTTGTTGCTCACTTTCATTTTGGTCAATGACATGTTTACTGCACAGCATTATGAAATCCTTTTTTTCTGGTTGAAGGGCAAATGGAAATAAATTTGAGTTGCGACGGGCGCTTGCATGCCTTGCATGAAAATTGAAAAAAAAAGCAGCCATCCCATCTCACCTTTTTTTACTCCTCACGCTAAAAAAATGTGTGCAGCAAACGAAACGTTCACTCAAGAAATTAGGAAAAATTGTGCGTGGTCCACTCTACTCCACACACGTATTTTTTGTTACGGTTTAGTGAAAGCACCAAAGTAAAAAAGCTCAAGTGGCTCTTGTGCATCAAGCGGTTTTTAGCATTTTTGTTATCGATGTTTGCTCTTGTTCACTTCCTCCTCCTTACTACATATTTGAAGCACGCCGACACGGGCAGCACTCATTGTTCTGTACAAATTTTTTGTTCTACAAAAAAACAGCTTCGGTTATCACGCTTGGATTCTCTCGTAATAGGGCACACACGAGCTTCATCCTCATCATCAACATGATATTCCCGTCCTGTTCAAATCAGGCAATCACGCTGCAGTTCACTTTCTCTTCTGTGTACTTTTCATTGAGTGAGTGTACAAGTAATTGCAGCCAGGCCACTCTCATCTTCTCACGGTGAATGTGATGAGGAGGATAATGTTTACCCATGCAACTACCGCACACACAAGATTCAGATAAAGTAGAGGCCATTAACGTATGTATCCGGGTTTTCTGCTGCATTCCTCGTTTTTTTTCTGTTGCCCTTTTCCATTGCTGCTGCTGCTGGTGCGTGTACAAAAAAGGGAGAAAAGACGAATGAGCTTTCATTCACGCACACACTTGAACTCCAAGTACTTGCTACTCAGCACACATATGCTTTTTTATGCATGGCTCGCTAAAAAACCTCACCACCAGTTTGGCCACAATCGACTATAAGCTTGTATAAGCATATATAAGCATATGTGTGTCTGCTTCCAACAAAATTGTTCCAATCTGAAAAAGAGCAACAAAAAAAAAAGATTTTTTCTCTCATTCTGCCTTGACTGATGTATCGGATCACATGAAAATGTATTGTTGCAAGCTGAGGAGAGAGTAACTATAATAATGTGTTTTTTTGTACAGAGTGTAAATAGTTGGTGGATGTATTTATTTCCTCCTCCATTTTCCTTGTCTACTCGTGAGATCAATGGGGAAAGAGTAATTTCAGCATTATTGCTAATATACCCTGGGGGTTATCGTTTGTTACCTTTTGTGGTGAAATTGCTTCATAAGCAAGGGAAAAAGTACACCGTTATTCCGAAGAGGACCAGGCGCTGCTGCTCTCCACTTCCATGCATAAACTAAAATGTAATGGTGAATTTGATACAAAATTCTTATTGTGTGCGGGGAGCTATGATAATAGTGTTCATTCATTTTACAAGCCTTATCCCAAATTTCAGACAGAGAAAGTGGAGACCTTTTTGGTGCATGCAAACGTGCACCATAGCCATCAATGAATGAAGGCATACTCTGAGCTCATTGCATGTTTCAACGTTTCTCGGACAAGGAAATATTCAAACAAAAATATTATCGTACTGTTGGAGTTGTTGTTGTTGTAGCGCATATCCCACCGTGTTTGCCCGTGCCCTTATCTCATTTCATTTCCGCTTTTCATTCCGGCCGTGTCCGCGCACAACGACAATGAGATGAATGCATAATAAAACATGGTGTGCACACAAAAAACTTTTTCCTCCTTCTCTCTTGTGAACACATATTTTTTTTCTGTTGTCTCCACTGGCCTTCTGCATTTTGGTTATGCGGTCATTATATACGTTTGTTGCTTCACGTAAATTTTAACCTTGTTGAATGATTTTCCGCTGGTCGGTAACATGGTTTCCCTTTGTTGTTGTTTTTTCTCCTTTTTCTCCTGTTCACAATATTGCTACAATAACATGAGTTTTTTGGGTCTATAAATATAAGACACTCTCGGCTGCACACTGCTTCCGAAGAAGAAAACATTGCACACGCCTTTATTTGTGGAGGCAGCTAACATTCAACAAAATGGTAATAATAGTCATTAGGAAACTACAGAGAAAACACAAACTAGCCTGATCATCATCAACATCAAAGAGTCGTGAGCGGGAGAGAGAGAGAGAGGAACGTTCCAGACTTGCATACTGATCTCACGATTTGTTACCACACTGAAATGTATCACAAAAAGGCACATACTTCTTCGCTCATATTTCTGATGCAATCTGAAATCACGACAGGCTGCCTGGAGCATAGTACAAAATATGAAAGTGGAACCGAGAGCTGGTGAATGTGTGTTTGTGTATGAAAATATATTATGTGCACATCTAAAAGCATTTTGGTGAGGTAATAATAGTAATAGAAAATGGCAGCATGCAACACACAATATTAGAGACACAACAGGAGCAACAAATATATTCACGGCAAACTTTTTTTTGAATGAGTTCACCTTTAGCTTTTTCGGCTGTTCCAACATAGAATGCAAATTTGAGCTTATTGCGCTCTTCTTGGTACTAGTATACATTTGTTTTTTATTGTACGCTAGTTCGCTCACACACAGGATCCCAGTCGACAACAAAAATCGTTTCATTTTCATTTCATCATAAAGCTTACTCAATTTGCATATTATGGCCAAAGAGCTCTCTTCTTGCTGTTTTATTTTTGCCCAAAATATTTTTTGCAACTTTTTCGTACTCCACTGTTGCTGCTGCTGTGATGTTCGGCGTTTCGCGTCCAGCTCCATTATTCCGGAAAGCACACGTTACACAGTATTTGTTTGACATCACGAACAAGCTTTGGAGACGTTCCACATTAAAATGTTTTTGCTGGAAAAAGTGGAGAAGAGAGTGAAATTTTTTTCGCGAAGTGGGCAGAAAATTTAACGGTGTGACTCGGTCGTCGCCACACAATGATGGGCATGAGGTCATGAACTTGTAGCAATAATGTACATGCTGCTTTTACATTCGCAAACTATTTTCTCGCTTATCTCTAATAATAATTTTTATATGTAATGGAAGCCTAGAAGGACAAAAAGGCGATTTGTCCATTTCACATTTTTTTCGTTCTCAAAATTATTACGTGATTCTTACAACTTTGAAGTGTTTTCTTATGTATTTTTAAGGGTAAAGCTGTCGTGCTGGTGGCAAAAACTAAATCGGAAACGAGGCATAAAAAGTCGCCTCCCGTAGGAAACCTTAGTGCATGNGTTTTCTTATGTATTTTTAAGGGTAAAGCTGTCGTGCTGGTGGCAAAAACTAAATCGGAAACGAGGCATAAAAAGTCGCCCCCGTAGGAAACCTTAGTGCATGTTTACGTATAAAATACGGCATGTTTTATTTTATGAGAACGAATTATTATTAGGATTGTAAATTCGTTTACAACAACTGATTTTCCAAGTTGGAAGTGAGGAGGTTTTTTCTTCCTCTGAGAACTTATCAAGAAGCAGTAAACTTTCTTGTGATAATTGCAATGTGGCGTACACGACAAACCCTCATTATCCAAACCTTTTTTCTGAATTCGATTACACATTTTCATTCTATCATCGCCATCATATCCAATTTCAAGTAAAGTTACTGAAAGGAGTCATAAACAGTAATAAAATGAGAGTTTTTATTTCTTGTTGAATCTCTGCCTTCCTCTCGCTTCCCCTCCTTTGAAACATTGCTGGAGGAAAAAAATGCATAAAAATTATAATAAATATGAAGTGAACCAACGCTCCAAAAAAACCGTTTAAATCAAGTGATGATTAGTATCAAACACAAAAGCAGCGTGAAATGAACAGTTCTTTGGTTATAACGATACGAGCAGCATTTTTTCCTGAAGAACCCCTGTACTTACTTGAGAAGGGGGATTTTTTTTATTTTGTAAAAAAAAAGTGGAATTAGTAGTAGACGAATTTCACTCTTGTTGTAATCATTTCATCTCTGAAGAACTGTGTTCTTGGTATGTGTCGTAAAGTGTTTCTGAAATCTGAAATTACTTCAAGTAAATATTTATAAAGGAAAAAAATTGTAGGAAATCCGTCGGAGAGGAAAAAAAACAGGGAGGGAGCGTTTGAGAAAAACTTTAAAGGAGGTTCAAGGTTTTTTTTCTGTATGACGTTGTTTTACAAAATGGTGTACATATTTATAAAATGTTTAAAAGTACAAAGTGGACTAATATAGCGCTTTTGACATACAAAGCAAAGTACATTGCACTCAAATTTCGTAAAAGGGGTTCGTAAAGGAAATTTACAAAAAAACTTACATCAAAAGCTAACTGGACTTAGGCATACATGCATCCAAGAAAACATTTTCTGAATGTTGTGATCGAAAAGGTCACTTACACAGGAGCTCATGAGTTCATGTTCTCGTGTTGTGTCTTACTTCACCCCAATTTCTAGAATATCAAACTAAAAAATCCTCTTCATCCCACATAAGTTTACAAAGACACGAACCCAATGATTACATGATTTTACGAAAGTAGGTGAGCAAGCATGCTCCATTTATGCAAAGGCACCGTATCATCGTATATCTCATAATGATAAGGTTACTGAAGGTCTACCATTATTTATTTTTTTTATTTGGAGAGGTACCAACTTCCTGACACGTCTTCATTATTTACCGATACTATTTTACACGCTGGAAAAATAAAAAGAACTTTTCCATGTAATATTACCTTCTATGTACACTGTACGATGATGTACCAGCGGCACCACCACCTCATTATTAATTTCAAGCAGATTTACGTCACACTTGACCGCAGGAAGTGTGGTGATAAATCTATCACTACCACCGCAACACAAAGAATAGTACATACTTTGAAGAGAACTTGGTCCTCATCAGCAAGCAAATCTTTTGTGCATTGTGTGTTTGGGGTATACCACCTCACCTTTCGTCAACAAACACGTGTGTTCCACAAAATATATTTTTAGTTTCAAGGTCTAGTGTCTCACACTTAACAAACAGAGAACATTTTGATGCATTGCAATGTGAATTGTAGATGACTGGCTTAGCAAAGCAGTGTGAACTCAATGGAAACAATATCAGTATTAAAACGCATCCATGAAACATAAATTGCTCTATCACCTCATCAGCAGTACTGTGATCTTGCTGTAGAACAAACAACCTGCCATGCCATGTGTAATAATAATATTATAAAAATACAAAAGGATCCCTTAAATCAACTTGTAGAAAAAAAACATTTTTTTGTATGAAATATTGTTCCCAATTTTCCCACAAGTTTGAAAAAGGGAACATGAAGGAGTGTCCAGCTGCGGCTTTAATTATCGGTACACAAACACACACTCTCTCGAGACACACAAAAACAAACAGAAAAGTCAACAGAGAAAAAAAGTAACAAATTTTCTACAACACACAATAACCATGTTGCAAGAGCTAAACAAGGGAAAACAATATTGTACACAAAAAAGGAGAAAACAAACACGAACGAACAACTGAGAACGATAAAGTACTGCCTATATTTCATTCTGAAGTATCTTTATTCTTGGTGGTAACATATATCTTGTTGCTGAATTAGTTTGGAGAACGAAAGCATCTGAAAAGAACCATACTCTCTTGGATATTGGTTTTTAGTGGTCGATTAAGCCAAACGGAACAAAAAACAAAGAGAAGAACAGAACAAACAAAATATCTTCACTCCACAGTTTTGGTAATTATATCAATATGAAAGGGTAACGAGCATTATTTCTCTTCGAAACAAAAAAATAAGTTGCACTACCACTCAAGTATCAATGCACACTTTGGGTGGGACTCACTTTTCTTTCTGGGCACGTGAAAAAAAGACAATAATCCCTGTGGCTCGCTACAACAAAAATATTATTAAAGATGTGTGAGCGTGAAAGGAAACTTCGCTGTGGCCAGTGGTAGATATTTTATTTATCACATTTCCTATATTTTATATGTTTGTTTGCACCATAATTCTTGGATGAGAATATGGGCCGAGAAGCTCACGTCTTTTTTTTACATTATTTAATCAGGATGAAAGACTGAGGCTGGAACGGTACATGTCTTAATTATGGTCTCAAGTAAAGTATGTTTGCATGTCTTTCACATGCATATGTAGATTTTTTAC
>JAHZNF010000769.1:0-10223 GCA_027744215.1 Troglopedetes dispersus
TCGTCGGCAAGAATAAGTACAAGTGATCACTAAGATGATATATGCAAATTTTCTAAATCCGGTTTTCCAGAAGGATAAGCATATATGTATATATACCTTCATAGCCTACATAGGCACACTGTCGTTGTCATTGACTTTAAAGAGTATAATTCAGGCAACATAAAAACAAAAAATTACCGCAACTACAATATCCAGACCTAATTGAACAGTTCCTTCTCCAAACGCAATTAAAATTAATCAAGTGATACTATTCGCTCATCAGATAAAAATTGTGGGCACTTGATAATAATCCATATGAAGCTACCTAAGTACATGCGCGAGTAAGCATTTTTTTCTAACCCACGAGAAAAAATATACATTATTGAAGCAAAGATTATACTTTGACACTACTGCTTTGCTGTAAGAAACGATGGCGCTTCTTGTTTCTGGTTTGTTAATGAATGAATGAAATGTGTTTAATGTGGCGTGGTACACCCTTCTCAATCTTGAACTGTGCGAAATTTTATGTAGCCATTAATTCAATTTTATTCACATACGTAATGTAAAACCTGTATAATATGCATAGTATTTGTTTGTATTACTTTTCTTCGCACTTTAGGTACCTAATTATTTATGTATGGACACAAACTTATGTACGATGTAAAGTATTATTATGAATGAGAGGAACATACTTTATATTAAAAGATAGATTGTTTTTTTAGCACGCCGGGTACTTAAGTACGCAAAGACTATATCACAATAAAAATATAATATATGCACTATGCACTGGTTTTGCTTACTGATGACGACGGCGGCGCGATGAAGGTGGTCGTGTGTATGTGTGGCGATATATAACGATCGGAAAGGCTATGAAAAAGTACTTGTTAAATATTTTCAGGCACAAGATTGCCATTCCTTTGGGTGTTGAATATTATTGATTTAATAAATAATGAGTATCAATGAGCGCATATATATATCTAGGCTCGTCATTGAGTTCTCGTCTCCAATTTGAAGTAATTTTATTCCTAAAGCTATACTTCCTTCCTAAAGCTTATGGGTAGCTTTTGATGGACACGCTTTCTCATCTTCTTCTCATCCTCTTCTTTTCATGTTTTGTGTGCCGAGCTGGTTACAGCAAACAATGAGACAACAAGTGCTATGTACATCGCTAATTGCAAGTTTACTCCATTAAAATAATGTGGCGACGTGAATAAATCGTGTTACTGTGTGCAACGGAAGCCTCAGAGAGAGATTTGTAATATGTCACTCTCACATTGCCCCAGCAGGAGAATACCTGTCCAGGAGATTATAGTATGATTGATGGTCCACAAGATTGACTCATTACTATATGTCTTCATTTAAATTATTTATATATTTTTAAGAATCTGGATCATCTTCTTCTCATCCTCTTCTTTTCATGTTTTGTGTGCCGAGCTGGTTACAGCAAACAATGAGACAACAAGTGCTATGCACATCGCTAATTGCAAGTTTACTCCATTAAAATAATGTGGCGACCTGAATAAATCGTGTTACTGTGTGCAACGGAAGCATCAGAGAGAGATTTGTAATATGTCATTCTCACATTGCCCCAGCAGGAGAAGACCTGTCCAGGAGATTATAGTATGATTGATGGTCCACAAGATTGACTCATTACTATATGTCTTCATTTAAATTATTTATATATTTCTAAGAATCTGGTGTGATAATAATTGAGCGTTGCATTTCGTAAGGATGAATTGAGCAAACGAGATAGTCTTTTTTTTTTGTTTCAAGATCAGCAGGCAGACTGGATTTTTTTTGTAGATAAGACTGAACCATAAGTATTAACTGGGCGTGGAGGAAAAAAAAACCAACAATGATTTTAAAAAAAGAATTTTATTGTTTTATTTTTTAAATATACTTTTTAGTATGGAGGCAGTGAGATTTTTTTGGTCACATTGAAAATGACTTGGGAAATTAGGTTATTATCATGTGTCCTAGCTCAAAAGTAAATTATTTATGTGAGAGAGAATCCAGGAGATTATAGTATGATTGATGGTCCACAAGATTGACTCATTACTATATGTCTTCATTTAAATTATTTATATATTTTTAAGAATCTGGTGTGGTAATAATTGAGCGTTGCATTTCGTAAGGATGAATTGAGCAAACGAGATAGTCTTTTTTTTTATTTCAAGATCAGCAGGCAGACTGGATTTTTTTGGTAGATAAGACTGAACCATAAAAGTATTAACTGGGCGAGGAAAAAATCCAACAATGATTAAAAAAAAGAATTTTATTGTTTTATTTTTTAAATATACTTTTTAGTATGGAGGCAGTGAGATTTTTTTGGTCACATTGAAAACGACTTGGGAAATTATATAGGTTATTATCATGTGTCCTAGCTCAAAAGTAAATTATTTATGTGGGAGAGAGCATTTTTTTGGTTTTGGAGGTGATGACAATTAAGTATTTATTCAGCATGTAACTGTCCATTACTTATTCATACAGTAACCTTTTCTGATTTCTCCTGAAAAATTATTAGCTGCTGGTGGCTTTAATCATGATCCATTATAAAAATCGACAAGGCGTTCCATGGAAGTCAGCTAAAAAAAATTATGCTAATCCTGACCGACTTCATTGGCCGCTTGTTTTTCCAAGTTGCTAAAAAAATCTCACTTGTATGCAAAAAAGATGTTTTTTCTCTCTATTGCACTTTTTTTGCGCGCATTTTTGTGTGCTCATAATTTCAGGAAAGACAAAATAGTAATAATAATATGTAATTGTGTACAGCTTGTCATTTTGTCACTGACTGTTATTGCTTTCAATGTAAACTCTGCGATGACGGTGATTCTATCTTCCTTTATTTCTCGCAACAAGAATCCAACTGATAAGAACGCGTTTTTCGCGAGACAATATAATAATTTGTTTGGTGTGGTGGTGCTGTTGTGCCACTTGTGTCCTTTGAATCAATATTTACTCCTCAATGTCCTTAAAAAAAGAATTCAGTTCTCAGGAGATAATCATTTTCGTTCAAATAACTGCGTTTCTTCGTACCTTCAACGTAAGTCGCTCAAATAGCCGTGATTATGATGAATGAATTAATGTTGTGTATGTAGACTTGAGTTAAATTATTATGGTATTTACAAATGAAGTAAAGAAACAAAATGGGCGAATGCGTACCGCTCAGATATATGGTTTTTACAGGTTCATATCGTTTTGTCTTCCAATAAATAATACCCTTTCTGCACGTTTTTTTTGGTTTGTTCCTTTCTGTAGATCAGACAAAGACTTGAATTATCTTGAAATGAAATAAAAGGTTGATCCAATATTTTTTAAATTTTTTTTTGTTGTTTCATCATTCCTAAATCGTACGGGTATTGGTTGGTACGTGGGGCTCTCACTCGGATCAAAAGAATGAACACCATCTCTGCCGTTTTTATCTTCCTTTTTGACACTTTGCTCCTTTCCGTTTTTTTCAAATGTGACAAAGGAGCAGTGCACCACCATCGCGGTTTAGTGAAGTGTTTGCCTTATCCAATTAAACCATGATAATTATATGAATGCAGATATTTTGCATTTTTATTGTTTCTTTATTTTCAGCCTTTTTGAGAACACAGACGAGAAACAAATATGATTCATAAAAAAGGATTAGTCATTATTCCCTACTCATTTACATAATGTCTATAACTTAGCTCTAGCTATAATTTTTTTTGTGCGAAATCATTCTCACATTGGTTCACTCCCCATTATAATTTTGTATTACGAGTCACAGTAAAAAAGGGCACTGATTCCCAATGAATCAGTTTCATAAAAATGTGTCATATTTTTGCCCATCAATTGCATTCAGATTCAGCTAATTACTGGATTAATGAAGCATCAACACAGTAAAAAAGGGCACTGATTCCCAATGAATCAGTTTCATAAAAATGTGTCATATTTTTGCCCATCAATTGCATTCAGATTCAGCTAATTATTGGATTAATGAAGCATCATCTTTGCTGTTACTTATTCCAATAAAATTATCTATAACGTTATCAGATCGGAAAGTGTGAAGGCATTGTAAGCGAAGTAAAAAGGGAAACATCGCAATTGCAGAATACAAAACGGAACAAAAAAAAATCTTACTCCATTGTCCCATTTTTTTTCCTCTCTGAATTTGAGATCTTAATTGGGAATTACCAATAAAATGTAACAAGCATATAATTTGAGCTAGATACTTCATCATAACATAAACATTGAAATTAATGACAACGTAATATGATTCCTGTAAATATTTCATTCACACAAAAGTGAAACCACCCACTAAACCTCACAAACAGAAAATGAAACAATGTCAAACTATTTTTTTCGCATCATTGTTTCAACCACACCACACCTCTTCTTTCAACCAATACCAACCATACTATATATATTTTTTAAAATTATCATAATTGGTCATGTCCGCAACTGTGCTAAGGTTAAGGCACGGTATTACAATATCAACAACCACACGAGCATCCTTATTTTTTATTATTCATATTTTATAGCGATTATATCGTTTTTATTTTTAAAGTACCTCGTCAGTCTAGATAAACTGAGACATTGTCTGTCCAAATGACACAACAAAATTAAAGAGATACTTCAAAGTGAACACAGAAGAAAACACACATGCAAGTCACATAATTGTAAGGACCCTCTTTCATGTCATATATGATAACCATAAGACAAGAAATATCTCCATAGTACAAATGCTACCTTCATTGACGTAAAAGACTTCCACAAATTCCTTCCACATGAAAGTGACAATAAAATAAAATTCTAGTGACGCCTTTTTTTAAAAAAAAATGGTTAACTTCTCATGAGGTAAACTTTTTGGACTTGATACGCATAATATGCAATGCATAGCAAGAGCATTTTAAGTGAGACATGAGAAAAAAACAACTATTTATAGGATACCTACAAATTTTTAGAATGGTTTGTTAATGAATGAACGTTTTCATTGTATATTTGCAAAAAAATATTATTCAAGTTGAACTGTGGAGAATTTTATAACCTGCTTTGTTTTGTAAACCCAATTTCTTTCACATAAAGGGTGCATGCCTCTTATCATATAATGTTATATATTGACACAAAAACACTCTTATTTTCATTTTTATATGCGTAAGAAACGTTCAAGTTAATTACATGGAGCAGTTTGTTTGTGTTTTGCATGGTGCGGTTATAAACACGTAAAACTAGTTAAGCTAACCGTAGTAATAGTAAAAACGAAGGCATGCTCGCTTTGTTTGCTGGACGGCGTCGGTTGAGGTGGCGGCGAGGCGATGATGGGAAGGCTGGGAAGAGCATTACGTTTCTTTTTATAATGTGCACGTTTGGCTAACAATGTGTACCAGAACACAGGGTCATCAGTGTGTTTTTAGACAAAACCTCCATATATAAGGAGAAGCTTCCCATCCTCTTCCAGTATCAGTAGTCAGTTTCCTCTTCCTCTGAAACTAGCACATTGCTCAGAAAATAAAGTTCATCATGAACGCTATTCAGGTAAGAAGACAAAAAACCGGATTATTTTTTCAAGATAATAAAAAGTATCTATATAGTGAGAGTGATTTTTATGAGACGGACTCAAGTGTGTACGAGTATTTTACAATATTTTATCTAAAAAAAATAAATCGAAGAGTGGCTCGGTGGGTTCTCCAGTGAAATAAAAAAAATTAAAAAGGCTTTCCTCTTTAAAATATGTGTCAAGTTCGGTTGAGGAAGTGTTCAGGTGATTTAAGGCAAACGGAGCTGGTGTGGCGAGACACTTAATTCGTCTTCTTTGTGGTTTACTCCAAAAGAAAATAATCGAAAATGGATTTAATTTCCAGTTGTGATTGCCAATGTCTCCTCGTGTTTAATTTTTTTAAAAAATTATGTTACCACCTTTTTTTAGTCTTTTTTTGAAAGAAACAAAAAAATAGATCGTTTTGCATCTGAAAACTAAGATGCTCTCTCGCTCTCTTTTTTTATGATCGTCCATTTTTTTGTACTCATGTTTTTTGCTTAATCATCGCAATCAGTTGAGAATGTGTGGGTAATGAAGTGGAAATTGATGATGCAATTTCCTTCAGTGCCAGCAGCCGCAGCAGATTTATTGCTTCATGCAACTTTTTTCCCAGCAGTCTGATAAAAAAAAATTCTTGTGCTTTGTTTCCGTTTTTTTTATCAGTTTTTATTGTGCGTGTGTGAGTGAACACCATGTAAATTTTGGATAAAATATTATACAGATTATCGCTTTGGGATTGACCTTGGTCGCTTCTGCGAGCGCGGTTCCTGGACATGAACTGTACGGAGGAGACTATTACAGTTACCCCAAGTACAGTTTTTCATACGGAGTTAAGGACGCTATCACCGGTAAAGCATTTATTACAAATTAAAAACTAAGTTCCTTAATAAAAACCTGCGTATCAATTAAATTTGCACTCTTAAATATATTATGAAGGTGATGCGTCCTCAGAACTGGTATGCAACATGTTTTGCACAATATATAAATTTATTTAAAAAACCGTTACATATAAGCTTTATTATCATTTGTTTGTGTGGTTTAAATTTACCAGTTCGCTGGACACCACACTTGTTTGAATAAATTAAATTAAATGACAACTTAGCAAAATTAATTAATTTTCAGTGAATTACGTGGCTGATCCCATTCACGGATTCCAGGTATAATTTTTTTTTCTTAAATTTCACAAAAAAAATTTTTTTTTCAATCTAAAATCTTATGTTTGCAAAATTATTAATTCTAGGCTCAGGTGATCAACAGTGCACCAGGTGAGCATATAATGAATGGACGCAACCCTGCTTAAATCTTTTAAAAAAATTAATTTCTCAACAAGCTTGTTACCATATTTTTCTTTTTTTTACGTAATAATTTTGTGTCATTTAATTATTGCAGGAGTGCATGCCATTGGCGTGAAGAAGGCCCTTGTTCCTGCAGTCGCACCAGTTCTTGGTCACTATGCTGCTCCTGTTGCGAAACCTCTCGCAATTGGGCATGCGCACCATCACGCAGGTGCGTTTCATAAAAAAAATATAAAATGATGACTAAATATAAAAGCTTCAAAGTCTCAACTTCCCCCGAATAATTTTTTTTTTCGATTTGCTCCTCCAGGCATCGGCTATGGACATGGGCACCACCTTGGTCATCATGGAGTTATCGGAAACGTGGGTCATCATGCTGGAGTGGTTGGACACTTGGGTCACGCCGGACATCTGGGTGGTCATTATGGTGGCTTCGGTGGTGGTCTCCACCATCATGGTTATCAGGGCCACGGATTCCACGGACACTATTAAAACAAAATTCTATTACGAAAATTCAATTTTTTCGGATCATATATATATATATATAAATTCCTTCCTCTTGCCAAAAACTATTTATTTTTTTATACTCACTCAAGACTTTATTTTAAAAAAAACTGTAACAACGCAACTTCCAACGTTTACCATTATTTTTTAACGAAGCTCCTTTTTTTATTGTTATACTTTTTGTGTCAACCAAAAGTTCAGATGCAATCTTTTTTTTGCTCACTCACTCACTCACGCTCTTATCTTAATTGTTTACTCTGCTTGCTCACGGCGACTCAACTGATTACTTTTTTTAAATGTAGTCCTGTTGTCCTCTGCTACTCTTTTTTTTTCTTGCCGTACTTTTGTGCAGAAAGGTGCCATGTCGTGTCTCTCCTCTGATATATCTTTTCTTTTTAAACCTCGACTTTAAAACTAGCTGCTATGCTGCCTTTGGGTTTTTTTCTTATCTATTTTTTTCCGCAGTCTTATCACTGAACATTATCATGTTGGTTTCATGCTTCCACTTTTTCTCAAACTTTTTTGTTCCAATTCTTTACTAAAATTTGTACATAATGTTTTAATCAAATGTTGATTTCATGCTTCCATTTTTTCTCAAACTTTTTTGTTCCAATTCTTTACTAAAATTTGTACATAATGTTTTAATCATTTTCTGTGTCCATGCATTTCATGTTCCTTCTATTTTTTTTAAAAAACTATTATTGCACTCTGCAATTTTTTCTCTGTGTGTATATATATTTTTAATTATCCCGACTGTGATGATGATAACCAATGTTTAAGTAGATAACCTTTTTTTTAATGAATCATGTATTCTTTTATACGATGCAAGAAAAAAAAGTACTACATATTTCATATAATATGTATTCTAACATGTTTGAAATAAAAAAAATTATTTATGTTGAATGAACCATGTTTTAAAATTGCATTCAACACATTATTTTCGAGTTCAGTTATAATTTATGATTACTTGGATGTTCTCCATGGCCTATATATATTTTATTAGTTGTTGTGTGTGAATGCACTCAAGGTCTATGCTCAATTTCATGAATACTTGTTCGTTTTGAGTTAGGAATTTATATGCACGCAAGAAATGATAGTTTTATGGAATTTTTTCCCGTGTCTCTGGGAACTTACTGAATGCTAAAAGGAGAAGTGGAGGTGAGACAAAATTGACTATGCGAGCCTGCTTATTACATGAGTTTTATTTTTTTTAAAGTGCACACATAGTCCACATTTTTGCTTCCCCATACATATGTGTGCATATAATGTCTTGTTGATAATAATTTTTTGTAGATTACTAGTTATTCCTATCAGTCTGAGGCTAAATTATATCTTGTAGTATAATAATTAAAACAGGCCTTCTAATATCCTCTCTGCACACCATTATTTTAAAAGTGCATATGGATTATTTCAGTTTGATAAAATGGTGCATCTTTTTTGCATATATCATGTGCAATAAATATATTTTATGGTTGGTTGTACCAAATGACCTCGTGTCAATAATGTTCCTTCCATTTTAAGGGACACTTTTTTTAAGCAAAATATAATAAGTCTTGTCTATATTTTTTTTCGTGAGAAAACGAGAGAAACCAAGTCCCACAAAAAATGGGTCACAGGCAACTTCCAAAGAATCAATTTTATATTTCTAGCTTTCGGTACGTAAATATATAACGAATCGAAGACCAACCTCAACCGGAAGGTAGGTGCCTTCTTGAAGGTTCTTGTTCTTAATACGAAGTTCGTATAAATAGCTTGTGTATTATTTTCCTTTCAATAAGATATCGAAATTGAGAATATATAAAAATTCAGTGCAAAATTGAATCATAAACGTCAATCCTTTCCTGCATTAATATTCTGATAATTTACTTCATTTGGTTTTGCCGGTGAACTTCAAAAAACAATATTTATAGCTTGCAGTATGTATTTCTAGTTTTCTGCATTACTCATTTTTTTTGTAAAAATTAGATTAAGTCACGCAACAAAAGAAGGTAATATAAAAAGACTCAGTCTATATATTTTTTTGCAAAACGCAATAAGTGAAATGTGCTAAACTTTTCTGTTTGTATGATACACATTTATGAAGTTGAGTTTGTGTCTATTATTTATTGTCGTGACAAAAAAGACAAGCGTTCATTTTTTTTCTTGACTCTTCCCTTTCCCTTCCTCCTATTATTTATATCCCTGCATGCATGCAGCAAAAAAATACTGTTTTTCTTCTTAATTAACACATGTAAGAAGTTTTACTACACATATTATTATGCAACAATAATGTGCGCATACATATTTCTTGTAAATTCTAAAAAAATGTGGAAGGAAGCTTGGATTGAGAATTAAAAAAATTGTGGGAGAGGTAGATGATCTAAATACACACAAATTATGATTTATGGAGTATCAATGAGCATTCAATCATTGAAAAAAAATATTACTGCCTTCATGAAATTAATAAAGGCTAAGGTCACTTTAATTTGTACAAAACTGAAATTAAAATGGTTACTCATACCACAGGAATTCTGTGAAGTTCTACATTTTTTTGTTTTCATTTATTACGTAACCTAAAACTTAGTTAAGCTAATATAAGCTAATATAAACCTTACGTAATTAATGCTAGCTTTTTGGTAGGTTCATTATATCTCTCACGCAAATCAATGGTGATGAGATGATAAGGTTGAATGTTGTTATGTAAAAGCCTTAGCTTGAAGAAACGACTTTACGTAACTCGCAAAGAATTCCTCTACATAGAATAAAAGAATTAATAGAATAGAATATTATGGTTTACTTGGTGCAAGAGGAACCTTCAAGTGAGAATTAGCTATGTACTCAATGATAACGATAAGCAAACAGCGAATTCGATAAGCCACAAGTCGAGTCAAATGCTACTAAACGGCTTAAGTCAATGACAAGTTTGACTTGAGTTTCACACTCAAAATGTAAAAAAATGT